>JASDQU010013111.1:191275-209413 GCA_032191745.1 Picea mariana | reverse complement strand
TTTACCTTTTAAAATCTCTTAAACCACTTTGACTACTTTGACCTTTTGGGGCTTCTAGATGACATATGAGGATCCTCCACCTTAGTAAGGCCATAACTTTCAAACCTTGAGGAGTTATGTGATGTTCCACATACCACCAAAAATGGAATGACATGTAATATCCATATAGAATAGTATTATCTAAAAATATATCATAAATCATACTATTATCCATCAAACAAACTTGGGTCCATTACCCAAACCTGGGGTCTCCAACTTCTCATGGCCATAACTCTCTAACCGTGAGGCGTTATGCGGCGTTCCACATACCACCAGAAATGGAATGACAAGCACTATCCATATAGGATAGTTTAACTAAAAAATTCATTTTCCTTCATCTCATTATTCCATAATTAATCATGGGTTCTTTTACTCCGAAAAGTGTCTTCCCGTGAGGGCTTTCACCATAAGGGGACCACTTTGGAGTTCATCCATATTTACTTCTTATCAACCATGGCAAGACAATAATGAGTCATCTTTACATAAAAAAATATTGGGTCCATTACCCAAACGTTTTTGCTACAGGGATTTCTTCAAGGGTTGACATCAATGACAACTAACCTTAATCAGCACAGATATCTCAGATGTATGAAGGGAGCTTTATTTCACAAACCAAGTACATCAAATAAATGTTGAAGAATTTCGAAATGGAAGATTGTTGACCAGTAAGTACTCCTATGGTGATCGGTTGCAAGTTAATCAAAGACGATGAGTCACAGTAAATAGATAAGAGACTCTATAGATCATCCTTCTCTATGTGATAGCTTCAAGACCATATGTAATGCAAGTAGTTGTAAAAGTTGCAAGAATTCAAGCAGCACTGAAGGAAACTCATGTTCTACCAGTAAAAAGGATCTTCATATATATTAAAGGAAAAATAGAGTTTGGATTGTGGTATACAAAAGGGAATGAGCTAACAATGGTCACCTACATAGATGTAGATTGGGAAGGAATCATTGATTCACCTACATATATGCAGATTGGGAAGGAATCATTGATGATTGAAGAAGTACTAACAAAAAAACTTTCTATTTGGGCGATTATCTGGTATATTGGTTAAGTAAAAAAATGTCTTCAGTATCATTATCCATGGTAGAAGCATAATACATTGTGGAAACAACATGTTGTACTCAGTTCCTCTGGATGAAGAAAACCCTGCAAGATATACAAGTGAAGTATGATGAGCCCATTTCAATATTTTGTGACAACACCAACAATATCAGTATCTCTAAGAATCCAATGATTCATTCCAAGACCAAACATATTTTGATCAAGTTTCACTTTCTACGGGAACAGTTTACAGAAAAGAATATCAAGGTAAAGTATATTGGGACAAAAGAACAAATTGCATACATATTCACTAAACCTCTCCCAAGGGATACATTTGAGTATCTTCGACAGAAACTTGCAGTATTTTCTACACCATAGTGATCTACATGTTTTACACTCAAAATAAAAGGGAAGAGAAATCATTTGTGCATATATGATAAAGGAATATTAATAAGAATGCTTTTATATATGTTAATAGTTTACTTCATTGGGAAGCACCAATTGACAAAAGAACCAGAAGAGAGAAAGTCCAGAAGAATTTTGTCAGGGAGAGTTACACTTTGTCATTGATTTCAAAGGGGGCGGGATAAAATAAGAATGCAGACAAGGGGAGCATTGATCACAGTGGGAGCATAAGTGTTTCCATTACTTCTAAAGGGAGAAATTGTTGGAAAATTGATTGTTGTTGATGTCAACTTTAGAGGAAGTCTATAAGCCTCTAGAAGCATTGGGTATAATTAAAGAACTCTCTAGAGTGGTCCCCTTATGGCATAGCTTTAAGAATGACCCTAGATGCTTTGAAGAAGTCTACAAGAAACCCAGAGGTGTGGTCATGAGGCATGAAGTTGATGGAGGAAAATGAGATTGAAGAATACTTAAATGTATACAAAACCCTCATAGATGAATAGTCCTCCTCATACCATATCCAATGGTAGGTGGTACGCCACATGTTGGAATACTAAGAGGTGGGGTGAATCAGTCTGAGAACTTTTACCACTTTTAACCACAATATATAAAATTCAACTTAATCAATAGTATATCATCAGTATATCATAAATATATCATGCGCATATAAACATAAGCAGCATCACATCAACAATATCACATCAAGTACACAGTACACCAGAATTTACGTGGAAACCCAAATCGGAGAAAACCATGGAATCATTTCTTATATATCAAAGAATACATTCATTGGAAGCACCAACTTCCCATTTCTCCAGCTAAAACTGGAAGGAGGTGTTGTGTTGGTTTTGTCACTTGGGTGAGAAAAACAGCAACACTTGCATGTCTAGATGAGCCTTCTAGATAAGGCAAAAGTTTTTGATTGAGTTAAACAAGATAAACACGTGTATAAACAAAGAAATCAACTAAAACAAATAAGAAATAAAAGTTAGAAAGCATGAGAAACTTAGAACCATAAAAATCAACCAATGACCAACATAATGCTACCAATGGATCAATAGATTAGTAGGCAAAACACCGTAGAGAAAAATGAGGACTTATGAGTCCCCTCTTCCTCCTTGGGAGGGATCTTGAGTTCCCTAATGGATATATCTTCTTACAATGGAAGAAAATGGAAAATGGTGAAGAAAAACAATGCGTATTCCCTCAATAGGTGAGTGGAATGACCTATTGCAATGATGCTTGAAGGATTCAAAGAGAAAATAGGATTATCAGGGGAGAATTATTGTAGCATAAAAATACTATGAAGATGTCGGTTTCTTAGTGCACCCATGGCTCTTATTTATATCATTTATTCAAGGAAAAATGTAATTGGTTCTTGGTGTGAAAAAGGGCCTTTTAGGGCACCCTCTAGTCCTTGACTAGCCCCCCATTCGGATTTCACTCAGATATGAATGTCAAATCATGTTGAGAGCTGGTCCATAAGTGGTTGAGGGGCCGACAAGATCCATAAATGCATTGCTCATATAAGTGCACGGCTTTTCTCGTACACAGTTGTGCACTTGGCACATTGTGCACTCTGAGGGATTTGTTGGCCTGCACACACTGTGCATTGTGCGTGCACTTCCTTTGGTGAATTTGTGCATGTTAATTTTTTACCCAATTGTATAGTTTTTTTCCATCTTAATGCATTTCAGTGTTGCAGGTGAACCAATTTTTGTTGGCATTGTTGTGTTTCTGTAACCATTTGCGTGCAATGTTGCAGACGATATTTCAATGATAACAAGTGCTCCCTAATGTGTGAGGTTAGGAGCATACGTATAGCCTAAATACATCAATGTTTATTTTACTGACAGTTCCATTGTAATGAAGAGTGTTGAGAGGAAGTGAAAGAGTGATCCGCTAGAGGGAGAGGGGAAATTGTGGGACCCAAACCTTTCTCTAGGGAAAAAAGAAAATATGTGTACAAACAAGGTGGGCATGCCCCATGCTCATGTCATGTAACCGGAATGTGATACTATAATTGAAGATGTATTTTGATGTAGATAACTGCATCTCCCTAAGGGGTGGTTGATAACGACAGATGAAAATTCTGAATGGTGAAAATACTCTGAAATGAGGCAAGGACACTTGTAAAAAGTGTCGATGACTCATAGGCATTGATGGCCTATCGAATTCAGAGGTCTTTGGCTAGTATGATACAACTGCAATAGTCGCATAGTAAGACCCACCGTAACATGAGAGTTTGTTGAATTCGAATGTTATGGGGATCAACAGAATTAGAGATCAATGATTAATCTCTATGTGTCGTCTGAGACTCCTCATTGTAAAGGTAATGAGAGTCAAGATATTTTTGTCCTTTTGGAACCTCTGTTGATGTCGACAGAAAGGGAGACGTGACTCCAAGAAGCAAAGGGATTCGTTAAATCCACTGAGATTATATCAGGTACTAACAGGTAACATCAATGAATTCAAGATGTGGTGAGACTCAAGACTTCCCTTGGTTGGGGAATTTTGAAGGATGATTGGAAGCAACCGTAAAATTGTATATAGTGTCAAGGGTACGACTAGATATGGGGTTAAATTGTGCCAGAGGCTAACAAAGTGGGGAAAACTCATAGATCATGGGTACATGCACTTGGGATACTCGGGGTTCGTGAACGATGTTGAAATGAAAAAAAAAAAGAGAGTGGATGCCCCAACCAAGGAAGACATGGGTTGCTTTGTTAGGAAAAGAAGGTCATCAAAGGTAATGACAAAAATCTACGTAAATGATGGAAACAAAGGATTTTTACAATTACCAAATAAATAAAGAATAATTTGGGTTGAGTATACAGATACAGAAATGGGTGCCTCAATGAACGATGGCTTGGCTTGTGAGGGCGCAAGTTGTGAAAGAGAACTGGTGGAGGGTGGGGGCCCCATGGGTGGGTTTCTGTATGAGGTAAATGAATGGAGGACAATATGTAGATGGGAAAAATGATGGTGGATGAGATGGAGGGATAATGATACTGTGGAGGTGTAGTCAATAGAACCAAAATGATATGACCTGGGAGTCCATTGGGAAAGCTAGCAATATGATGAAAAGAAGTATGGGGCTCATTCTCGAAAATGAATAAGACTATCGGGACTCCCATCCCTAGGGGGTGAAATCATTATGAGTGTCAAGTTTCCAAGGGGAACTATGAATGGTACAATTCATGTGGGGGAGGGTGGTACCGGGTGGCAGTACCAAAATGTAGCGGAGGTGAAGGTAATGCAGAGCCGAATGTAAGAACCCTAAAGGTAACATTAGAGGGTGTGACTGGGAGATGCAATTGATTTAAAAAGAGAATAATTACATGCCAGTGTCGAACATATACCTAGAAGGGTTGTGTCGCTTTGATGACCAGGTACTTGCACACATGAAAACTAAATACCCGACGTGACCAATATCTGATGATAAAGAACATATGACAGTTATTTGATAAAATTTGAACATGAGCATGCATACATGAATGTGATGTGAGAAAAATTATCCTCCGGGGCTAGGTTTATATGATGGCTCGGGGAGTGTGAATGTGTAGATGGTGGGACCAAGATCCTCTGGCTGAGAATGGATCAGAAAATGGCGGCTCTAGGCTCCTATAACTGAGTGTGGAAGTTTGGAAAAAGGGACTATATATGGCCGGTGGGCCCACAATGACACCTCATTTGTACCCATCATTGTAGTTTATTTGACTAGAGAATTATAAGGAGATTTAGAGATTACGGAGTGTGAGTCGACTGATCCGAGAGTTGCGAGAGCTAGGTTAGTGGTCCCATCCTCCTACATAATTTGAAATTTGTAGAATGTAGTTAGGGGGGGTATGGAAGGTCGTATGGGGGTGATTTTGGGTAGGGGCCCACTAGTGTGCAGGAGAACAAGGAATAACCCCACGCAAGTGGCATAGTCTGGGACAAAGCGACATAAAAAGTTGGCTTTGCCTTGTAATCTCTATTTTTGGCATAAATTCCTCGGTGGTGGAATTTATGTGATAGCTTGAACCTTGAGAGGGTCCACCGTGATTCCATGTTGGGAAAAAATCAACCCAAGGAGGCATCCGGCAGTGACACAAAATACGCACTTGAGGGGGTTCAAGCGAATGATGTATTGGTGACATCGTTGGAAAACGATGCGTAAGTCATCTAAATGTTGAGTTTGATTTTTGGATCAAGCAGTGAGGTCATCCAAATAAGCAAGGATGATGTGAGCAATATCATGGAAAACATAGGTCATGGATCATTGAAATGTAGCACTGGCATTCTTGAGTCCAAAAGGCATGACGTGATAAGAAAAGGTACCCCAAGGGGTAGTAAAAGTGGTTTTATACTGATCAGTTGGATGGATTTTGATTTGATTGTAGCCGGAGAACCCATCTATAAAGGACAATGCCTTATGGTTGGCACAGTCATCAATAATTTGGTCAATTAAAGGGGTTGGAAAGTTGTCTTTTGGACAAGCATGGTTGAGATCGCAAAATTATGTGCATACACGAGTAGTGCCTTGTTTCTTGTTAACAGGGATGAGGTTGGATACCCACGAAGTGTACACAATGGGGTAGATGAACCCAGCAGAGCGTAACCTGTCAATTTTGGCTTTGATAGCTGCAGCTTTGGATGGGTGAAGAGGGTGTTTCTTTTGACGAACTGGAGAAACATCTGGCCAAGTGTCGATGTGATGTTCAACTATAGATGGATGAAGGTCGGGCATCTCCGTATATGGCTAGGAAAAAATATCTCGGTATTCTTGAAAGAGAGCTTTGTAAGCCGTGAGTTCTTCAGGGGAGCATGCGGCGCAATTGATGATTTCTTCTATGATTCCCAGTTTAATGGAAATGTCAATTTTGACGGTGGGGGAGATGTTGGCCATGTTTCCTTCTTCAAAATAATATAGGGAAGGCACATGGTTGTTGAACTAATCTATATGCCCCGAAGGAATAAAATCCTTGGTTTCAATTGCACATATGGAAGTTTGGGTAGGAGGATGAAAGGCCTCCTATGAGAGAAAAAGTGCTTGATGATGGAGCGTGTTCCATGGGAAATTGACAGTAATGGGTTCCTCCAGGATATCTTCATCGCAGTGGAAAATGCGAGAATACAGGGGATCCTAAGAGGTGACAGGGGGAATTTACATAGTGTGGTTTTTCTCCAGTGGTGAGGACGCAAACAGGATATCATGTATAGGGTGTGATGGACCACTGGACATAAAGTGAATTTATCGATACTATGGAGAGTGCCTCATTCATGCAGGTACTAACGATGAAATGTATCGAATATCAGTAATGTGAGCCTCAGTAGGAGGTGGTCGAGCGGGCCTTGGCCAAGACGTTTGGCGTACTCCAGCTAATGTTTGGTGAAAGTGAGGTAGAGTTGGGAAATGATGAGTGTAATGGCCATATTATAAGAATATGGAACAAGTGAATTTGTTTTGCAACTCTTTATTTCTTGCAGTGGAGGAATCCAAAGTAGTAGTGGATGTACTTGGTGGAGTGGAGATCAATGTGGTTTCTCTAGGGAGTTGGATTAGATTGCTTAACTCAAGAAGAGTAGGACATATATTAGTGGCGTGCCCATCTCTTTCGCACAGTGCGCAAGGAGGTTGAACTCGAGGAGGAAGTGGATTTATGGACTCTTTATTCTTTCGTCTTCCCCCAGCAGTGGTGGTGGTGCCAATAGTTGGGGGTGATGGTGTCGTGGAAGGAGCCTGTACTGGGATCTACATTGGTATTCCCTTTGTCTAAGGAGGGAGATATGGTTGAGGAACCATCACATGTGGATGTAGATATCATACAAGGATTGCAAGCACCATGTTAGGAAGGTTAAGGGTTGCAGCTACCTGGAATGCTTGGACTCTAGGTGGGGGGTAGAAGAAGGGAATTTGGGTAATGTCTTGGGGGACTATCTCCCAAACAGGGATTTTCCCCTGGAGGTGGGGGGGAATCAGGGATAAGTGGTGGAGTGGGATTCTCATGGAATTTATGAGGTAATAGTTATTCAACTGATGGAACATCGATGCGAGGAGGGGCCTATGTGGGAGAAATGGTGTCTCTTATATATGTCCCATTAGAAGATACTACATACAATTGTGTTGAAGGGTGTAGAAGAGGTGGTACTCCATGATATGCCTCCAGCAAGGATGGGTCCTTGAAAATGTTGGTACGCTTGTCAATGACTGAATAATCATCTGAGCTAGTTTGGACAAGGGGAAGAATGTTATCGATGTTGGCGGAATGGTTAGGCTCATAATGTGTAATTTGGTCGATGGTGGCAATTTTCCCATTGTGGGGGAACATCAATGTTTGAAACACAGAAGAGGCCACCACCTTCATAGCATACATGTATCTACATCCGAACAAGATATTGTAATTCAATGTCGATGAGGATGGTTTTTCCACCGAGTTCGACGGGGAAATTTTGGAAGATCCCTTCAGGGGATGAGGGTCGACCATCATAGGCTTGCAGGATGATAGAAGATGGTACTAGATCTGGGGAGCCAAGTTTCTACCAGACAACTTTGGACATGATGCATGTGGATTCCCCTTCATCGATGATACACCGATGAACTGTGATGTTCCATATTTTAACTAGTACCTGAAAAGATACCAGGGTAGGGAGGCATGGTTCTCCACTATCTAGATCAAAGGTGATGAGTCTAGTATCAGCCTGGTCGACTGCCCCCAAGGTGAAAAGAAAGGATTTCCACTGATTTGGACAGGTTTGGAGGACCTCCAATATAGACATGGTTGTAGGAGACCGAGCTAAGTCATTGACTAGACTATAGTTATGGGTTGCCCTAGCATGAGGATTATTGACATTCCTCCATAAAGGAAGATGAGGTATACAAGGGTTTGCTTCAGTGTTAGGGCGTGGAATCATCAATGGTTTTTTGGCTGTAGCTGGAGCCATTTTCGAGGTGGTGGGTGTTAGCACAGGGGCAGACCCAAGGTTCAACGCTCAAGAGTGCAACAACAAAACCCTAGCTATCGGCCCTTTCGGCAACACCTGCGAAGCAGATGCAGTCTCACCCAAGGTAGAAGTAGGGGTGGTTGCAAGACTCAGGTGTATAAAACCTTAGTTGGGACACAGATATATGATTAGCTTGCTTACAACACACTTAGAATCAGTTATTCTTTAACATACATTCATTAATACACTTCACAAAAAGCACAGAGCATCGTAGCAATTACTCAGATCTGGCACTTAGCAACGATAAACAAGTTATACCTAATAGATTAAGCACTTAGCATCTTATATATCATATCTAGCATGCATTCATATCTCATAAGCACTAAGCATTAATAGATCTATCTAAACATATCAAAGCACTTAGAAAGAGAGAGACAAACACATCAGCACAATACACAGAGTTACCATGGTTCACCCCCACCCTAGGGCTACGTCCACAAAGTCTTCTTATGTTATTGTCTTTTGTAAACCAAGTTATAGCACAAAGCCTTCAAGATCCTACCCCGCCTAGGACAAGAGATCTACGTAGCTCACTAGATCCTCTTTCCCTGGGTAGATCCAAGCACTAAGTCCTTCCCTGACCCATGCACTTAGCACTTACAATACTTACAGTAGGAACATAGCTCTTACAGTCACACAAACGTATGATCAGTGACATCACATAGATCTACTTTATGCACTAAGCCATTCACTTTACATCACATAGCTGACACACGCATATCCTTTCTTACATTTCATAGCCTTCTATTTATACATACAAAATGTCTAAATAAGGGACGATATCCCTTTCCCATTACAATATTCCCAAAAAGCCCAAAAATCCCCAAAAAGGGGCGGAGATCCCGTAATTTCCTCTTCGCCATGCGTTCCTTCTCCGAATGGATGTCTGAGTACCAAAAATGGTCAAATATGACCAAGTATTCCTCAAAACTTGGTCAAGGGCCAACAGGCCCCCAACACTCACCTGTGACTCATCCCGAGTCACTGAGATCTGGCCAATTTTGCTTCAAGCACCTCGAGTTTGGCTCAAGCCTCTTCGACATGTTGCGTTGTGATTTCCTCCTGCTCAGTGAACTCTTGGATGAGTGCATTATTGACTGGTCCTTCTAGGGACTGCTCTGTTGTAATCATGACCTATTGTAGCTCTGTCCCTTGGTTCTCAATATCTAAAAATAGTTGACATGCCTTATCCTGCAAAGGTTGAAGTTGTTGCGTCACTTCCAAGACCTTGCTCTCGATCATGTGGATATGCCACTGTGCAACGCATTGCTCATGGGATCACTTCATTTTCTCTATGGTTGATAGGGCCTTCAACTACATCTGAAGTCTATATGCATGTTTCTTCACCTCCTGGAGCTGCGACTTCAGTTTATGCAATTTTGGGTTCTCGATCAGGTTCTCATGTATCTGCGCACTTCTGGTACTTAGTTGTTTGCATTCTTCAGTGAGTTTTTTAATCCTTTCTACTGTACCCTGGGCAGCTATTTCTCATTGGTCACACTCTTCTTGGGGGGTTATTGGGATGATCTGAAGCTCTAAGTCCACGACTCTTCGCTACATTTGTTGAATAACTTCAGCAAGCTTCATCACTTGACGGTCTAAGGGTTCTTCGGCCTTTTGTTCTAATCCGATCATAGAGTGAAATGCTTTGTTGACAGCTTCTTCGATCTTGATTTGCTTTGCGAGAAGCTTCTCCTTCTCCTTTTGGATTTTTTATCTATATTTATCAAATTTCTCTTGGATGGCCTCCTTATCTTGATGTGCATCTTGGCGCTGCTCTATGATTTCCTCCTGTGCTTGTTTTAGGGCTTGGGTGGCCTGTGCTATTACTTCTTCTTCTTTCTGAAGGTGTACTTCAACTATGTCGCCAATCCTGTAGAGTTGAAATAATTCATCTCCTACTTTTGTTGTTCCTTCTAGCATGGGCGCAGTGGAGACTGCCCGGTTAGGCTGAAGTGCTCACTACACTCCTTGGAGCTCGGCTTCAATTTTGTCGTAAAATTGTTTGTTGCTTGTCCTCCTGATTTTCTGTAATTTCTTTTATGGCTTCATTCAAAGTTGCGAGGAGAAAGCTAAAGTCATGAGGGGTGAGTGTGGTCTTTTAATTATTTTCTTCTCGTTCGGGGTGGCATTCGAATGGGTATATCGGTCAACGACTATATTGCTTCACCACGGCGAAGTACCGGGTGTCATTGTTCTGATATCCTGGTGAAGTTCAAATTCTGCATGTTTTCCTTCTGCGGGGTTCCTTCTAGCACATTCTATAATTTTTCCAACTTCACTTTATTCTTCATGAGTTTCCTCGACTTCTTGCCAGTTTGCTTCATCTCAGTCAGCCTTTTTCCATTCTGATTCTTTTCTTCTTTAGGCATGGTAACTTCGCTTTGTGGGGTAGGGTTCAGGATCAGTGTTTCTTCCTTCATTGGCTCTGGGGTAGGTGCCCTAATTTCTTGTTCTTGTACTCGTTTAGCTCTGACATTCAAGTCTTGATACCTAAATAGCTTCGCGTTGTCCTCTCGTTCTTCGATTAAGTGTGTTATTCTTCTGGCCACGAAAGCCTTTAACTCTTGCTTCTTTTTTTCTAAGTCTACCTCTTCTTGCTTTCGACTCTGATCTTTCGCAATCCAAGTTTTGCCTAACAAAACTAGAAACGAAGCATTTCTTTCCATGAACTTAACAATCTCAAAATCTTTTTTTGTTGAGGTGCCATGGGTAGTCATGGCTATCTGGGTAATCCATCCACATAAGGTTACCAATTTTCCTTTAAACAAGCTTACTCCTCCTAGTGAAGGAACCAGAGCAGGTCTTCCTAGGGTTTCCCAAGTGATTTCAGTCATGATGTTTATCGGTGTTTCCTCATCCAGAGTACAGTCAATGTTGAAGTCCCCTATTCTCACTTCGACTTGTTCTTTCTTCTCGAGGATCTATAATAAGTTGATGTCTCTGTGATCATTTAGGGTGTCTTTCATTTTCACTAACATAATCTCTGATTCTTTCTGGGGTTCCTCTATAATCTGAGTCTCTTGATCTCCTTTAGGTTTTGCTTGCTCTATATTCATCTTTTCAAGTCTATCAATCATTCTAGGGAAATCTAGTACTTCATGGTCCATAGCCTTACAACATAGACAATTTGTTCTTCCACCAGGGCACTCCTTAGCTAGATGTCCTGGTTTTCTGCAACTGTAACATAGGATCAATCCTCTTTTTCTTTTAAATGATCCCCAAATTTTTCTATATTATGCACCAGGATCATGGTAGCTAGCCTGCAACAAATTATTTCGAGGATCCTGCATCCATCTGTTACTCCAAACATTTTTTCTATGCATAGGTATAACATATCTATCATTATTCATATCAAACTTTCTTTCATCTAACAATGCCCTAGTTTTCAGGATAGGATAAAATTTATCAAGCATACCTAAATCCATGCTTTAGAAACAAATATTTCCACTTATCTTACTTCTATAGAGCACAAAGCTTCCAGATCTAAGACTTTTAACTATTATTACCTTTATCAAAGCACAGATCTTACAGATCTTACCTTTTTCTTGCAGATATAACCTCTTTTCTTCGCAGATCTAACTTCTTTTTTTCAGATCTAACCTCTTTTCTTCATATCTGACCTCTTTTCTTCATATCTGACCTCTTTTTCTTGGCACAAAGCTTCATAGGTCAAACAGAACACTACGCACTAGGGAAACAAATCTAGGCGTAGAGCTTATTTTGCACAAAGCTTCTTCTTCTTCAGTTCCTAGTAATCATAGTTTCAGGTCTAGGCAATGGAACCATTTGTTGGCACAGGGGAAAAACCAGGGTTCAATGCTCAAGAGCACACCAACAAAACCCTAGCTATCGGCCCTTTAGGAAACACCTGCGAAGCAAATGTAGTCTCACCTGAGGTAGAGGCAGGGGTGGTTGCAAGACTCAGGTGTCTGCAACATTAGCTGGGACACAAATCTGTGATTATCTTGCTTACAACACACTTAGCATCAGTTATTCCTTAACATACATTCATTAATACACTTCGCAGAAAGCACAGAGAACCGTAGTAATTACTCAGATCTGGCACTTAGCAACAATAAACAGGTTATACCTAATAGATTAATCACTTAGCATCTTATATTTCATATCTATCATGCATTCATATCTCATAAGCACAAAGCATCAATAGATCTATCTAAACATATCAAATCACTTAGCAAGAGAGAGACATACACATCAGCACAATACACGGAGTTACTGTAGTTCACCCCCACCCTGGGGCTATGTTCACAAAGTCTTCTTCTGTTATTATCTTTTGTAAACCAAGTTACATCACAAATCCTTCAAGATCCTACCCCGCCTAGGAAAAGAGATATGTGCAGCTCACTAGATCCTCTTTCCTCGGGTAGATCCAAGCACTAAGTCCTTCCCTGACCCATGCACTCAACACTTACAATACTTATAGTAGGCACAAAGCTCTTACAGTCACATAGACGTTTGATCACATAGATATACTTTATTCACTAAGCCATTCACTTTACATCACATAGCTGACACACGCATCTCCTTTATTACATTACCTACCCTTCTATTTATACATACAAAAGGCCTAAATAAGGGTCGATTGTTGAAGGAAAATCCCCCTACGGACAGGTAGATCTCCTCAAAGAGATAGACTCTTAACTCTAAGACAAAAAGTGCTTATCATGGTCACTGACTTCCTTTTAGATTTAGGCGGACTAGTGTGTGAGGAGGAAGGAGAAAAGAAGTACCTTTTACCGGTGTTTGTCCCTGCACGCTCCGAGTTGAGCTCCAATCCTTCACTCCTAGATAAGCCCTGTAGACAAACAAAGTATGATCACTTCCTACTCTATCAAGATTAGTCTGAAATAGGTCTATCTACTAAAGAGACAAATTCATGTGAGATTGAACATGAATTAGAAAGAAACAGGCCAAGCAAATTATATTAATGAGGACAAAACATTGCTTACAGCCATAGATGAATTGCAGCAGTTTCGTTAAGTCCTCCTTGTCTACCCCTTGCTCAAAAGATCCACGATCTGAATGATGACAGCTTCACTAATTTCTCCCTATGAGATCATAGGTCTCTTGCTTCCAAAATATTTCTGTTCCAGCACCACTTATGAGATCATAAATTTGGTGTGATTCTCTCTTTTCCAGCCCTCTTTCACCATTAGAAAGCTTTCTTATATAGCCTTGGAGAGGCTCAACAACTTGAGATATCCTTGGGGAAGGTGAGGATTTTCCTCCTTCAGTTGAGGATCTACCCTAAGATCATGGCTGGACTAGGGATTCGAGCTCAAATGCCTTCTAAGAATGAAAAGATCCTTCCCCCATTCATCTCAACAACTCAATTGTTGCTTAAAATAGGTAGCGCTCCCTCAAAAGGGCACTCAGAGCGCTATAGCACTCCCTAGTAGGATTTATGGGAGCGCCAATGCTCCTGAGGGTAGGAGTGCTCCTACAAAAGGGCCAAAGAGATTTATAATGCTCCCAGACAGTGTAAGGGGGAGCACCAGCACTCCCAGAAGAGGTATAGGGGAGCACTCCCCTCCAAAAACTCAGTTTTTGAGGTGATTTCAGATGGCAAAGGGTTTGTAAGCCTGCTGACTCATTTCTCCTCTTCCAAATCAAATGTTTGAGGTGTTTCAAGTGTCCTCCTCATGTCATTATAGGCACGACATAGGCATCATGGCAGCATTCTTTCTTTGACACTTGTGAGCAACATGCGACACTTGCGACCTTGTGAGCAAAATGCGACACTTGCGACCTTTGTAATGATGACACTTGCGACACTATCAAAGTGAGTATTTTTTATGTGTAACAGATTGCCCCCCAAAGTATGAAGTTAGAAGACAAGAACTGATAACTGAAATGTTTTGTAGACTTTCAAGCAAGGGTATAGACGCAGATAACCTGACAAAAGTTGCACACAAACATCCAACAAATATTATGACATGTTTCAAACCCAAGGCAAGCATACCTATGCTTGGGTGATCAAGACTTGCAAGATATGGTCGCCATAAAATACAATGCGGATCCATAATTGTATTGATAAAAAGGTATAGCCACTGAAAATAAACTGTGGATCTATATTCTTATGACATGAATTGATCGTAGCCATGAAGAATACACAGTGGATCTACGAGATGACAAGACATAGCCACGACCAATACAAAGTGGATCTATGTAACAGTATATGTGTCATTGTTCAAAAGAAATTCCATCGCAACCTGGGCAAAGTACATATCAAATTGATCACTCAACCCAGGGTCTTATTACCGATCCCGATGTAGTATGAATATAACCATGTGAATAGATGTCATGATGTAGAACATGGAAGAAACCACTTGATTACCGGTCAATGATGTAAACCGTTAACAAGCGCAAGGGAGATCACCATTAATGTAAATGATTCCCAAGGTACTCTAGTACATCCCAACGAATTTGAATGGATGAGCTAGAGTCAAACATCCATGGAATCATCCGATCAGAGGTCAATGATGTAAACCCACTATCAAATGTGAGGAGGCCTGCCATTGAGGCATGCAGGTCCCAAAGTACTAACTGGTTTCTAAATCTAATTCCTGGATAATGTGTTGAACTCGACAAGAATAGGCTCATCGAAGGAGGGCCTTAATGTATCCCCCATCAACGACATTAAACGGAAACAGAGATGTAATTGGTAGATCAAATGAACATGGACTGACATAGGTATTGAGACAAGATATTTGTGATGGCTGACTCTCAAGGCAGATACTTCCCTTGAACACTGAGGCACAACAGTAGAAACATGACGTGGACCAAAACTTGATGATGCAATGGATGTTGTGACTTACGTCAGGTGACCCAAAGGAGTGAAAGAAACTCAAAGGATTGGCTTAGTGTAGAGGTTCAGCGGATTATAATGCGTGCAAAATACAAAGTGTCGTGTTCAAGGGCGACTCTAGGAGTTACTTGGTAATGTTCTCAAAAAATTGCTTGGCTTGCTTCTCTCAATTTTCCCCCATCCAGATAGACGAGTACCTCTTTTTAATTTAACGAGCTCAAGGAGGGTAACACATGCTCGATAAAACTCACCTTCGGTAAGTTCCTCCTCCTTTATTTAACGAACTGGAAGAAGTAAGGGTTCGATCCCATATGGGCCTGTCGATGTTTTGTTTAGCGAGTCCAAAGACAAAAAAATTGAAGGTTTTTCATGATTATAGAGTCTGGAAAAACACTTAAAAGAGAACTCTCTCAGTTCCTTTTTCGTAAAGTAGTCTGACGAGACCAAAAAAGAGATAAACTATCGCTCAACGGACATTTTCTTCAAATACTTTAATGAGCATGAAGAGAACAAGGTCGCTCGGTAATCTTTTTATCTTTAGAGAGTCTGAAAAGAACTTAAAGGTGACTCTAGTGTTGTCCTTTTTCGTAATGTTAGTCTCGTGAGGCCGAAAAAGAGATAAATTATCACTCGAAAGACACCCTTTCAAACCATTTAACGAGTGGGAAACAAAGCAAGATCACTCGGCAATATTTTCATGTTTAGAGAGTCTGAAAAGAGCTTAAAGGAGACTCCAGGGGGTTCCTTTTTCGTGTATCCATACAGGTCCGAAAAAGAGATAAAATTCCACCCGATGCATTCTCATGTATTTACGAGCACGAGAAAGAACAAATACTAAGCTCGGTATGCCCCCAACTTGAAAGCTAGTGGCTTAACTCTAGAAAGATCATCAAAGGCTGGAGACATGCCCTCCAAGCTTCGATTCATTCACCGAAGGAGAAGGGTGGATGAAAAGAAGGTTTAAGAGAGAAGATTGTTTCATTTTTTAACGAGCTTGACACAGGAAAAGAACTATGCTCAGGACCTCTATTTCATTTTTTAACAAGCTTGCCACAGAGAAGAGAAACTATGCTCGTGGTTTTGTCTGGATCATGGCTTCCAAAAGGATAATGCTCTAGAAGGGTACCATGTCAAAGGAGAAAATGTGGTCATGGCCTCCAGGAGATCTTTGTTGGATGGAAGATAATCACTCGAGAAGGAACACATGTCAAGGGTCGCGATAGGAGTAAGGAGATCAGGCTCCAATAATGCTACCGAAGAAATCACCATGTCCACTACCGGATCCAAATTGTCGAAATTTGAGGTCATGGGAGACAACGCCACATAATTGACATGTGGCGGGGGAGATACTATCTTCATATAAGAACCACTTAGGGAGGTAACCCAGTCAAGGCCGATGAATGAAAGTTGATCAATAGTCACAACTCTTCCATTGTGAGGAAAAGATATCACACAGAAAAGAGTAGATACAATAGCTTTCATGGCATAGACATAATCCCGCCCAAGGAGTAAAGAAAAATCCAAGGGGTCTCGTACTACCATGACATCAATAAAGATAGTTTTCCCTCCCAAAGTTACAGGAAACTGAGGAAGGATCCCTAAAGGTTGACTAGTTCTTCTGTTAAAATCTAACATATTCTGTGTAACCGGTGCAAGCTGCGGACAACCCAAAGCGTACCAAGCAATAGAAGACAAAATACTAATGGCCGCACCTTCATCTATCAACGTTTGAGGAATGTCCCAACCACGAACCTATACTGTAATTTGGAAAGGAATGTGAGAGGGAAGACGAGATCTAGTTAGCACACCCCAATCAAAAAGGATGGTCTCATTACTTGGAGGGGGTTTCACAGAAGAAGGAGGAATGACCCCCGGCACGGTAGAGTCTGTATTAACGAGAAAAACATGGGCAGTATCAGGTTTACTCTCTAGAATGAGAGTAGGATCGATCGATGGTTGGATCGGATCAACCAATGGTGGACTTGGATAGACCACTTTGGCACTCTTCAGAGGAAGAGTGGGACTGACTAAGGAAGGGACTGGATCAGTCACTTTGACATTCCTCAATGGAGGAATGGGATCGACTGATGGCGAAACTGAATCGACCACTTTGGCACTCATCAAAGGAGGAGTGGGATTGACCGATGGCAGAACTGAATCGACCACTTGAGTTTCATCCTCCAAGGGAAGAATGGGGTCGACGGGTGGAAACAGATCGACCACTTTGGTGTCACTCTCTAACAGGAGAGTGGGATCGACCGAGGATGAAAATAGATCGACCACTTTGGTGTCACTCTTTTGATGAAGAGCGGGGTTGATCGATGAAGGAACTGGATCAGCTACCTGGATTCACAGTTCAATCGAGGAGGAAACTAGATTGACCACCTGATCAACTAGACTGATCAGGGATGGAACTAGATTGACCAATCCATCAACCAATGATGGTGTTTTAGGATAAATCCGTAAGTGTGGACACAAACCGATCTCCCTAGATCCACCTGGATCTAGAAAAAAACAGGACAGAATATACCACTTTCCCTAGATCTAACTATTGAATTAAATTGGAAGTGAGAAGAAGATATGTACCTTGTAATCGCTTCCTTGGTATCTGTTGTTCATTGCTTCGCTCCAGTGCTCTTGTGCGGTCAATATCAAAACAACACAAACCAACCAAAGTGAAAGCAAATAATATATCCAATAGCTAATCTATACATATGATCAAGGAGTTATGTAATAAAGTAGATCTAACTTTATGGGAAAGAAACATATTACTGTATCATATTAATTGAAAGAGAAACTTACAACCATTGCCTTGATGTCGCAAG
>JASDQU010013111.1:163906-178267 GCA_032191745.1 Picea mariana | reverse complement strand
TATATTCTTGTCTTTCACTACCATTGGACCGATCCACTCTAATTCTTCCACTAGTTCAATTATTCATGCATCCAACATCCTGTATATTTCATCTTTCACCTTCTCCTTGTACTTTGTATTTAACCTATAAGGTCTCTTTCACACTGCCTTAGCACCTGGTTTCAAATAAATCTTTATCTCATCTAAGTCCCTAGCTATCCCCTTCATCTATGAAAATGTAGTTGGGAATAGGTCTTGATATTCTCACTGTAAGTCTGCAATCTTCTCTATTGTTTCATCACTCTAGTAATCCCCTATCTGCGCAAACTTTGGATTCTATATCATCCCAATGTTTACCTTCGTACTCATGCTTTGGTCCTTCTACTTCCCGTTATCCTTATGTTTCATATACTTTCACATTCCTGGGATCTTCTTCATCATATTCTTCCTTAGCAACATTGTAATACTCCAATAACTCATGGAAATTCATAACAAATCTATGTGCATCACATACTAGTACCACCTCTGCCAGCCATTCTTCTGAGAAGATCTTGGTTTGAATATCCTGTAGAACTACATCTATTAATGGATATTCATGTTCAAATGTAAATGTTTCCTTGAATCTCTAAGTCAACACATCCTAGTTGGTTGTTTCTCTACACATTTCCATCTCCAGATACCAATTCTTCATAATTGTATCCAGTGTGTGTATAAACATGTGTGTCGATTCTATCTGTAGTATTGAATTCCATAAGGTTATGCACTACTCAACATGAATTTATTGATCACACTCCCTTGTAAATTTATACTCAATATTTCTACCTTAGTACCAAACCTTACTTGCCTTAGTCTTCTACACTATGACCAGTCTTCCATCCCCTCTCTATGTGAAACCCACCATTTGGCTATAGTCACTTTTAGGACAACATCTAGTGCCAACATCCTCTATTGTTTGGGTACCTATAACTCAAATGCATTTACAAACAAGCTTAGATCAGTCAATCCATCATACTTGGGTGGATCACATAACTCTATTCGAATCTAGCGCAAGGATCGGGACATGCATGCACATCGTCTAGTGGATACTTCATGCATCCTCTGCTACCAATGCTCTAGAACTTCTTCTAAATATGATGCACATGAACCGATACTTCTCCAAATTAGTGCACCATCTGCAGTGGGGTTTACATAATCATCCATCTGCATAGTTATGTTATACAAGTTGTCAATGTCATTTCTTTTTGGTGGATCTGTGTATCTCTTTCTTTCTGTTGCGTCCAATGGTACAGTCACTTTCAAGTCTACGACTTCAAATATCATTTCCCTCCACTTCAGATTAATAATTTCTCGATTATCAAAGTCCCATTCAAGTCCCATCAGTGTTGGATATGGTTGAATATCATCCACGATCTCAATAAATTCAACGTTTGCCACACTACACACCCCATCTATGTTCACAAGTACTCTTGTCATTCGACCAATTTGTAGTATCTTGTACTAATTTTTGAGCCTTAACTGAATAGAAGACCAGATCAACTTGATTTTTCCCATCATCTCCTAAGTATTCTTTGGTAATACATTCACATTAGGCCCCAAGTCCAAGACAACATTATCCACATCATATTCCCTAATCTACACACTGAGTCTGAATTCTCTGTTGGTCCTCTTCCCATGTAGTACTTGATTCACCACCCCTTGCACGATGGGAGTTTCCCTTCCTTGCTTGCAGTGATCAATCATATCATATAGTATATTTGACATAGTTTCATCTTTCATCATCTCTACACAACTTCTTAGGAGTTCTTACCTTCCCAGTTGAATTGTTCGTCATAGCACAATCATTGACATGTGAAACAAATGACATTGATGCTCCCCAATCATGTCCAAGTACCTCTTTTATTTCCCTATGATATGTCTCCTTTTCTTGTTGAGGATCGAACTTTGGAATAGGCCTTGTTGACTTCCTTACCCATTTTTCATCTTGCTTCCTTACGTTCATCACATCAGCTTCTATTCTAGCTCCTCCACACGTAACAACTGTTATTCTTGGTCCTTTGTTGTGTTCTTCGACTGATATATTCTATACATTCAGATTTAGATTCTGGTTAGGATTCCCTCGTGCATGCCATTTCACAACTAATTGAGAAAATTCTTATGTCGCATGTTCCATTGCTCTACAGTATGTTCACATTGTACGTTGTTTCGAAAAATCGTGGCCTAAGTGTACCGGTTGATTACAATTGTAACATATTATCAGTCATCTTCCTCTTCTGCCAAAATTTCCTCTGCCTTGACTTCTGCAAAAAATTCCTCTATCCTCTGGGTTAAAGCCTCTCTGATCAATATATTTTGTACCACCTCTATCTATTGCAACATTCTCCTCCTGAATCCTGTACATATTTGAAGTGAACTCCCTTATCAAATAGAATTTGCAACAATCCTTCTCTTCATGTCTGACGGACTTACAAAAATTGCAAAATAAGTTCCTTGGTGTACTCTGATACTTCTACAGTAATGGACATTTAGTTGGATGGTGTCCCAATTTCTTACATATTTCACAGTGTCCCCCTCTTGGTATTGGATTCAGTGCCCCAATTACCAAATACTACCCAAATGTTGGGCATTCATCCTTGTGGTGACCTTTAGTACCACTTGGTACACTAGACCTGTTCACATTTCTCCTTCCCTTTTGTGAGTTCTGCTAACTAAATTGTTAGAGAAACCAATTACATCTTGACTTGTGCCATCCCTCCACTGTCTCCTACAGGGGATGCTTCCAACTTCATTGAAATCTTCAAATATTTAGGCTGCAATGCTACCTTCTGTTGAATCAATGGCCTGCGAATGTGTGGTAGAAGTTTTGCAATAAACCATTCTTGATGTTATTGAACATGGATCTGGAAAGTTAGTCTACCCATTAGATCCTTGAATCATTGATTGAAATCCCATACTAACTCAGTTTGCACCTGTTTAATTTCCTTCAGCTCTATAACGTACTATGACTCAGACTTTGTCTTCTTGAACTCTTTCAACAATGCTTGTCTTATCTCCGCTAAAGTCCTATCTTGTCCTGTAGGTGTGGTACTTTGCAGCTTCATGTACCAGAATAATGCACAACCTCTAAATGTTGTTTCCAACTATGCAATATTCACGGTCTCATCCAGGACATTCTTTGTAGCCCAAATTGTCTCACAAACAAATAGATGTTGTTTTGGGTCCTCTGACCCAACTCCCTGAAACTCAGGTAGTATGAGGGTATTTTATACCCCTTCCATGTTTCTCTGTGTAGTACCTCCTCTTGGAAATATTAACTGACTTTGACTCTTCACTCTGCTTCCACTACTCTAATTTCTACTACTTTGTCCTCCCTTTCTAACAATAATTTCTTTTGATAAGTCTTCACATGTTATCTCAGATTTTGGTGATGCACATAGGGTCGTGGATTCGACACAAGATCCATTATAAGTAGGAATTAATGACTCATCTATTGTAGGACTAGACTGGATCCCCTCTTCCTCTTCTTTTATGTGTGGTATCTCCACGATTTGGACTATTGCGCAAGGTCCTCTCCACTCTAGCTCATTGTGCATCTCTCCTTTCTCAACCCAATATTTTGATTCTTGTACCTCCTTCCACTCTATAATAATCCGAACTCATATTCTTCCTCTGATAGAACCTCTTCAGTTATCTACATCCTCGGTCCCTCCCTTCGTTCTTCATTTCTTCCTTCTCTCTCTCATGTCCTCGGACTATCCTCTTGTCATCCCTTGGTTACCCTATGTGTGCGAGCCCCTTAAGAGTTGAACTCCATGGTCACCATGCACTTGTCACACAACATCATATTTATCCACGTACCCAATGATTTCATAAACCTTCCGCATGGACCTATGAAAAAGTGCGTTTCTACAACACTATATAACTGGGTACAATCTACTGCAAATTCTGTAATATATCCTCCTAATATACTATCCAACCAGAAATACACTACGTGATAATTTGTATTACTAACATAATTCAACTATCTTACCAACTCAAGAGTCCAATTCCTCAACATTACAGTTCTATACCTTCCAGTATTGTCCACTAATCTTTCTAACCACTCAGTCAGAATAAATGGAAATTCGCCAAAGAAAATTTCATGCAGCTCTGTGTACACGTACCTTTGCATCCATTTCTCGTCACTCATATGAGGGTTTCTATTATCTTTTTGAGAAAACTCTTGTTCCTTCCCTTCTAACCATTATGAGATTTCTTTCTCAGTCGACCTCCAAAACAATCTCTCAATCACATATTTTGGGTCTTGACAACATAACCATTTGTTGATGTGTGCACAGTTGTAAGACCCTAGGTTCGAGTTATCTTGACCAAAAAAACACTTTAGATACTGGCCCTTTTGACATCACTTGCATGCAAGTGAAGTCTCACCCAAGGAATCTATTGGATCTATAGGAACCAAGTTTCTGCAATAGTAAGGGAATGAGAGGTGATCATTCTATTTATTCTTACCTATATGTTTTGTGTGTGTTATTTTGTATTTCTCTTCTTAGGTTACTTAGTGAATTCAATTATGTATTACCATTACACTTCATATTGCAACATAAACTAAGTACTGTAACATCCATAACTATTGCGCAACTATCATGTAAAGAGAAGAACTAATCTAACATGCATAAAGAGAATATTCATCAAATAAAAAAAAACAAACAGAGTAGTTAACGTGGTCCACCCAACTTTGGGCTACATACACAATGAATGGATTCTTTATTATACTTTTGGTAATTTTCTCAGGGTTGCACACTGCGCTTAAAAAGATACATCATGCTATCTTCTCCTTTACCTAGCCTAGCCGCTCTACAGTGCAAGCATCTCTCTCTGCAACATCTCTTTAAAATTCATACATAGAATATTTCCCTACCATTATACTATATCATTCTCTTTTCGAACAACAAAGAAGAGAACTAAAAGAGAGGAACCCCTATTCTCCCAACCCTTTACATACTTGTACATTAATTCTAGGGCTTAAACCCCTACTTTTCTCACCCTAAAACCCTATTACAACTCATGTTATCTCAAGTTGACTTGTTGATCGAGATTGCTTTTCCTTATTTTCCTTCAGTATGCTTTTGTTTCACTCTGACTATAGTTCTTCCCACTTTTGCACATCCTTCTATATTTATCATGTCTGGATGTCATCCTTCATTTTCTCTCGTTTTCTTCTCTTGCTTTCTTATTTGATTTATTCCTTTACTTTATGATCCAGATTTTATGACAAGAATGAAATAAATACAGATTCTTAAAATATGTTTAACACAAAATAACTGAGGTACAGTAAAATTGGTTTCTATTCAATAAGGAAATAATATGAAACTATAAAATGCAGTGGAAAACAAGCTTGTTGGAATGGTGGCGGCTTATCTTTGAGAAGAGATGTGACGATTGTGCTCATTCACACGAAGATGATTACAATGAGGCTCTAAATGTATTTTTACAATAAACATGAATTCCAAAACCCTAGACATCCAAAAACCTAACCCTAGGAGATGAAGCACCAACAGTCATGTGGGCCTCATTGGGGTAAGCTAGTACATAAACTTCTCAGGGTCGTAACTTTTGCATACGAACTCTGTTTTAGGTGCACGATAGCCCATTGGAAAGGTATATCCGAGGAATACACATGTTGTCGTAATAATTTGACTGAATTTACAATTTGACTGTAACGATCCCTAAAAATGTTGTTTAGGGCCTCAAAACGGCCTCGGAAGTCAGGGACCTGAAAACTAGGAAAAAACTGCCAAACTGGAAAACTGACAAAACAAAACTGTTGGAATAGGTGGGATGCCACCGAAATCCATCTAGATCAATCCTCCCACCTTAGGAAGCAATGGTATCCATTGAATTGAGGTCCCCCATTAGATGAGGAAATTTCTGCTAAATTTGGTCCTGGGTGAGCCACTTGCCTTGGCGCAAGAGATGACCTACTTTGACAACTCGATAAAGATGGATCCTTTGTTGTCGAGTTCCCTTGACCTGTGTGTCAAAAATATGATCATTGGATTATTTTTTCATGCATTCAGGGTTGAGTTATGTTGGTGTCAACTACTTCGCTATCTCTTAGGTGTCCAATACTGGGTGCAGGCCAAGGAAAGGGGGAATGTTGAGCTAAAAATCATTGTCACCGACAACCTTGGTGATGGTGTATGACCCATAACAAAGTGGGAGAAGATTCCTATGGGGCCCTATAAGGTGTTCTTTCTTAAATTGAAACCAAACTTTGTCTCCCACATGAAACTTATGTGGCACCCGGTGTTGATCATAGTGCTGCTTGTACTTGGCATTAGACTTCTGAAGAATATCCAGAACCTGTTGGTGGATGTGCTAGATCCACTGAATGAACTAGGTCTCTTTGTCAGCTTTGGGTGGAGCAGGGGATGATTTGGTCTAGGTGGTCGCCAGGGGTAGTACAACATCCATGGGGCCCAATGGTTGGAATCCCAATCCCACATGAAAGGGGATGTGACCCATTAAGCTATGCAGGGCTCGGTTGTAGGTATGCTAGACATAGGGAAGACTCTCAGCCCATATTTGGGGGTTATTGGAATTCTACATGCACAGGATATGCATGATCATCTGATTAATGACCTCAGTTTTCCCATCTGTCCAGGGGTGGAAGGTGGTGGATTTGGTGATCTTGGTGTCCAACAGTGACCAGAGGCTCGACCAGAATTTGTTGAGGAACCAACTATCCCGATCTGAGACAATGGTTTTTGGGATGCTAAAATGTACCCATACTTGTTCAAAGAAGAGCTTGGTAATATCCTTTGTTGTGATGCTCTTCTTGTAGGTGACCATAATTGCCATCTTGGAAAAGCAATCCACAACCACAAAAACATAGTCATTTCCCCTCTTGGTGGACAAAAGGCCTGACATGTAGTCCATTTAGATGGTTTCCCATGACCTATCAGGAGTAGGAAGAGGGGTATACATGCCATTTTTCTTAGTGGTTGGTTTGGAAATAGTGCAAGTGGTGCAGGACCTGATATACTTGCCGACATCCCGTCTAAGTTTCATCTAGTAGAAATGTTTCTGTGGTACTGCCACTATCTTTTTGATGCCAAAGTGTCATGCCACCCGAATTTAGTGAGCTTCCCAAATCATCTTTGTGCACTCGCTTGATGGAATGCAGAGATGGCCTAGATGACACAACAACTCGTCCTGAAGATGGAAATTAGCGACCACTGATTTTGTGCCCAACATTTGGTAGGTGGTGGAGAAGTCAAGGTCTGTCTCATAGAGGTGGGGCCATCTAGAGGTCTCGTGGCCGCAAGAGTC
Source organism: Picea mariana (assembly GCA_032191745.1). NCBI lineage: Eukaryota > Viridiplantae > Streptophyta > Pinopsida > Pinales > Pinaceae > Picea > Picea mariana. The sequence continues at coordinate 170,959 of JASDQU010013111.1, read as the reverse complement.
TAGCACCATGGTGAGTGTAGCTACTAGAGGTCAGTTGAGGATATCAAAAACTCAGTTGGTACTTCCTTTTTTATACTTGATGTTGAGGTGGAACTTCTACAAGTATGTGGACCACTTATGATGGTGGTCATTCTACAATTTTTGTTGGGTCTGGATGAATTGTAGTGGCTTATGATCAGTTTGGATGACTATCTCCTTCCCAAGAATGTAATTTCTCCATTGGTGACAGGCTTGCATAATGGAGTACATTTCTTTGTCATAAGTAGGGTACTTACGGACAACATCTGATAGTGTCTCACTATGATATTCCATAGGGTGGTCGTGTTGAGTGAGAATGATGCCCATAACATATTCTGAAGCATCTGTATCGATCTCAAAGGGATGCTATAGATCTGGTAATGAAAGTATTGGGGATGAGAACAAGTGTTGCTTCAAATAATTGAAGGCTTATTGTTGGGATGGGCCCTGCTATCCCCCATTTTAGGGATAACTAAAGAGATTATGTCTCAAGGCCCACAGGTCCTAGACATGGAGTACCAAGATCCAAATCGACTTGAGAATAGCCCTATAGGGCCCATCTTTTTTTCCTTTCAGTGCCTCCACTTTGTTCATAGCATCATCATCCACCACCTTGGCTTGGTCCTATAGCAGAGATGGATCTTGCTCCATGAGGTAATGAGTTCAGATATCATGGTATGTGTCACTCTAATCCCCAAAACCTTTGAATATGTGCATTTAGTTATTTTTGTTTCTAACAGGTGCTTGGATCTTATACTTATCTACTTGACCATGTCTGGGGTAGAATGACAGGATGCCCTAGTAAGCTTGTGCCCATAGGTTTTGAGTTTCCACTGGGGGGGGTTCTGAATAGTCATCATCTGCTCCTATCACACTTACCACTTTCCATCTTACTTCCTGATCATCCATCCCATTACATTGGTCTAGGCATTGGGTTGGACAATCATTTAAGGGTTTCACCTTGCCTTGGGGGAAGAAGGGGATAAAGGCCCAGAAGGTAAAATCAGCTGGCAAAACATAAAAGCCTAAAAATAAAACCTCAAGATTCTTCACCCAGGGATCCCCAAGAAAGTAGTAAAAATATTCTTAGCAAGAAACAAGAGAGACCCATAAAAATAATAAAAACAAGACCTAGTCAGAGGATAGGGGGTCTCATCATGAGCCATCCTATTAGGTCCATGGGCATCTAGTGGTATGACACTACTACCAGTTGGTTAGCACTCTAGGGTAGTGGCTCTTGGTTACATAGCCAAGAGAAAGGGGGTCTCATCATGATCCAACCTTCTCATTTCCGTGAAAGTGCTTGTGGCTAAAAATTCCACCACTGGTCACCATGCTAGGGAAGTGTCCCCTGATTATCTTCTTGAGAGAAAAAACAATAAAGAATGAAGAATAAAAGGCATGAATGGTCTTGGAAACATTTGCATCCAGGACAGGTGCAACTCGCCTTCTACAAAGTAACCCACAGGTAAGCCAATGCATTTCCATGCTATCATTGCACCCCTTGTCATGACATCCCTTATCCACCTCATCCATTAACATGACTTAGATTTTATTTCTCCCGGAAACGTCCCACATCCAGTGGACACTGGCCCAATAGGATGCCCTGTCACTTCCTCCAAACTTGCCTTGCAGATTTGTATAATGTCTTTGAGCACTTGACTGAATGAAAAGGGTTTTATGAACATGTTTAATAAAATTGATGATTAGATGTGATTGACATTGCTATGATCCATGTGACTTATGAGCCCATGGAGGGCATATCTTTTGATGTGTGGGATCATACCCGACGGACAGGTGCCATATTGGAAAGGTACACATGAGGGGATGGTTAGTTCGGACCTCGATGGGGCTGAAGAGCCCACCAAATGGATGTTGAGATCCTAGAAGGGGGTAGAGATAGGACATACAGGTTTTCACTAGAGAAGAGGAGGATGTTCCATAGAGGTAGCCAGACAGAGCCTTACCCAGGGGGATTGTGCCCTCTCCATTGGGACGTTGGCCTTGGAAGGCCCATGACGTCACCCAGGATGGATATGACATCATCCAACATTCATGGAATTTTTTGGAAGGAAGTTTTGTCACGTATGGCAGCTTGGAAAGGCCCAAGGAGGGTCGACGTTTTTCTCCAGGAGGCCAATGTTTCCCTAAAAAGGGATAACGTCACCCTAGAAAGGGCATGACGTATTTACCTTTTCTTGATTAGGGTTTAATTTATGACATTTAATGAAAAACAATATTATTTTGTATTTTGGCCTTATCGACCTTTTGGTGACCTAAATTTTAATAAAGGTCATTGATAATGTATAAGTAAAGAGCTAAAACTCTCATTTTGGTCAGGATCTTTCACTCACTCTTTGTGAGGTCTGAAATTTGCACCCTCCTTTAGGGTTTTGGCTGAAATTTTGATGTGCACTTGTTGAAGGATACTTTTTCTTGGCTATTTTGGGATTTTCTTGGTGGAAGGTTTACAACTAGGGTTTGGCTAGATGAATGCTTGGTGAATGTAAGTGAATTTTTGCAATCCTTCTTTGTTGAATGGTTATGGTATTTTTTACTTACATTTTGTTAATGAAATTTGTTGAATTAAACCCTAGGGGACAAGCACATGTTGGTGTCCTTGTTTCATGTCCCTACAAAGTTATGCTAAGATCCATTTTGATTTGTTGAAGATAGATGTTAGAGCCTTTCCATAGCAACACTCTACCTCTTACTCTTCTAGCCTAGTTGTTTCATCTTTACCCTTTGAGATAAAGAAGGAGGAAGACACACTAAGGCCTAGGGTTTCTACACCTTAGTGAGTCTTCTTCCCCTAGGGTTGATAGGTTGAAGCCTTCCCTTAGCAACACTTCAACCATCATATCCCTCTTGTCTTTGGCCCTATCACTATCATTTCATCCCTTCAACTTTTGCATCCTTTTTTACTCCATTTTCCCTAATAGCGCATTGATCTAAGACCTTGTACTTGAGTCCTTTTGATCACAACTTCTGAATACTCTTGAAACAACCTTTAAATCCTTCTAACCCTATCTTACACTAACACTTACTAACCCTATTTCTGCCATCATCTACCTATTTTATAACGATATCCATGCAACATTTATTGTGTCTTTAAAGCAATTGAAAGATTGGCTAAAGCGTTGCTTCTAGTATTGATATTGTTACATAGATGATAAATTGCCATTGATAATTGTGAAGCTTATTTAGCATTTATTGTGAAGTGATATATTGTAATCATTTGCTAGTTTGTATCATTGATTTGCTTCATTAATAATATTGGTCAATTTCTTTATATCAGAAAGTCTTTAATTATATGAAGTACTAACCAACAAGTGATCTTGCACATGTATAGTTTTTTTGTTTCTTTGTCTCAGGAAGGTACACTTCTGGTTACTTTTATCTTTATTGGCTATTAAGCTAGACTTTCTTATCGGTGGTGACTTGTGAGGGGGATAAATTTACTAAGCCTTTTAAGCCTTTTCCTTCTCAAAACTCCAGGTCACCGAGGACGTCTCCCCTAGGCCTACCACCCTAAACAGAAAGAGCTATCCTATCGAGGTGACAGTGGTAGGATAGTATCAGTTTCACCAGTTTTCCTTTCTTTCACTTATCCTTTATTTCCAAGTACAAACTATGCGATAACATTTTGGCACCATTGTCGAGGAACACTGAGTCAATTCTCCTCAAAAGACAACACTTTTTCAGCAAGTCGTTCCTCAAAGAATTCTTATCTTACAAGCTTACCCGGTGACTCCACTAAGGGTGATTTCGCTTATCTTTTGAGAATTTCAAGAAAATTATTTGGTGACTCCACAAATGATGACCCATAGAAGATGTCAATACCTACCCCTTTCTACTGTGGTCTCTGTTACCCCTACAAAACCTGTTACTTCTGCAAGTTCTCCTAGATGGTCTCACCAAGAACTCTTTGGTTCTCTTAACCTAGCTAACACCCAAGGGGAATTACATGACCTACCCAAAGGGGTCGACTCATGGATATCAAGTTTTTCAGGAAAAGGAGTATCCTCTGATAACTCACATTGGACCCATTTCTATGAAAGATTTCAATTTCATCAAACTGGTCAAGAACACCCTGATGTCTTTATGAGGTTCTTTGCAAGCTGTCTCACCGGGGATGCCAAAACCTGGATTGATCTTCTTCGGAAAGGAAGCATCAAAAATCCTGAAGAATTAGAACAAGATTTCAGAATAAGGTGGTGTAAACAAGAAAATGCACAATCCTTGTACTCTCAATACATCAATATTTGCAAAGGATCTAGTGGAAGTGCCAAGGATTTAGATGACAGATTCAATCTTCTCCTTAAGAAACTTCAACCCAACCTCAGTTCAGAAGAAGCCATTCTCCAACATTACTTTAACTCTTTGGAAGGAATTTTTCAGTTCACCCTTAAGCATCTGTCACCCTCAACCCTATATGAAGCACAAGACTTTGCTTACCAAATTGAGGAGAACCTTAAATTCGAAGATTTCATCTATCAGGTTAACCTCTTACACAATAACGACCCCTGGGGATCAAGTGATGAAGGTATTACATAAACTGAACCTAACCTTCTCAGGATATTTGAAGTGAAACCCATGGTTCCCGGGAGGAAGTTGAGCACTTCTCCTACCAACGTGTAAGATGTTCCCCTTTTGTCTCAGCAAAAGGAACCTCCCACAAAAGTAGAACCCTTTCAAGACATATTTCTTCCACACAAGAATGAAGGAAGCTTCCCTGCCACAAATTTATAAATATGACCTTCTTGAAGAAGTTTCTCTTTTTCTCCACCAGGTAGTAAGTATTGGACCGAAGTATGGGGAGGTTTCACCTTTTTACGTCACTCTCCAAGTCAATGAATCCCTCCTCCATAATTGTATCTTTGACCTAAGCACTACAACCAGCATCATGACTGAAAGGTTCATGCATCAGCTAGGTCTGAGCCTTTCACAACCAAACATGCAGGGAGGTTTCACAAAGGGAATTATAAAATAATTGAACGTTACCTTTAAATCTTGACCTAGCACTCCTTTTACTATATATGTAATGGTAATAGATGCTTTCAACAATTAGGGCATCATATTCCATAAAGACCTTATAATACACTTGGCTGGAAGCTTTCAAGACCAAGGATCTAAAATAGTCATACCTCACCCTGAAGGAGGATTCTTCACCCTTCACAAAGAACCCCTCATAGGATCTTTAATAAAAAACTCCAATGAAACAGATGATCAGCTCCTATGTATTAACAATGGCATCAATAATTGGTTCATCCAAGGAGGAAGTTCTAGGGATGATGCCACTGAAACACCTGAGGGAGTTTGAAACCTAGAGTTTGATGGATCTCACTTGAGTTCTGGGTTAGGGGTTGGGATTGTCTTAACAACCCCTTCCCATGAGACATTCTACTACTCCTATAGACATGAATATCAATGTACAAACAACATTTTTGAATATGAAGCATTGATTCTAGGTCTCAACTTAGCAATTGACAAAGGTGTCGAATACTTAAGGGTAAAATGGGACTCAGACCTCATTGTATCACAAGTGTTGAAAAAATTCTCTACCAAAAATGAGAATTTGAAGAGGTATCGTGACCTTGCACAATCCACTGTAGAATCTTTCAAGATAATATCAATCGAAGCTATCCCTTGAGAAGAAAACCATGTGGCTAATGCCTTGGTTGTTTATGCCTCTACCTTGCAACCTTGTGATGGTCCACTCTGAGACCTATGAAAAATGGAAGTCCCTTGTATACCTTCTATCCCTGATAATTTGGAGCATTGGCAAGTCTTTGAGGATGATGACCAAATCATTAGGTTCATGGAAAACAACAAAGAATTCACCGATTCACAAACAAATTTCCTGGCTAATTCCATGAACTTGGAGGTTGTGAAACTTTAAAATGACACCTTGCCTAAGGGATGTATTCCTTTAGAAAACCTCTTTGACAGACACGACGTCTTCAAAAGAAAGAAGCCTATAAAACAAGCAGATGAAGCCCTAGAATTCAGCATCGGTACGGAAATAGATCCAAGGATGGTAAAGATAGGGAAAGAAACCATTGAGAAGGAAAGGATGGAAATTTTGGACCTCATTAGATAATTTAAAGACACTATTTCCTGGAATTACGATGAATTAAAATCCTATAGGGGTGATATCATCCATCATGCTATACATATAATAGAAGGAGATAAACCTTTCCGACAAAAACTAAGGAACATAAATCCGAAACTAGTAAGACAAATACAAAATGAACTCCAAAAATGGTTGATGCTGGTATAATAGCTCCCATCAGGAATTCCTCATTGTAACACCATGTTTCCCCCAGTTTGTAAAAAATAACTGGTGTTTCAGGATAAATTCGTGAGTGCGGACACAAACCGATCTCCCTAGATCCACCTGGATCTAGAACAAAACAGGACAGAATATACCGCTTTCCCTAGATCTAACTATTGAATTAAATTGGAAGTGAGAAGAAGATATGAACCTTGTAATCACTTCCTTGTTCTCTGTTGTTCCTTGCTTCGCTCCAGCGCTCTTGTGCGGTCAAGATCAAAACAGCACAAACCAACCAAAGTGAAAGAAAATAATATATCCAATAGCTAATCTATACATATGATCAAGGAATTATGTAATAAAGTAGATCTCACTTTATGGGAAAGAAATATATCACTGTATCATATTAATTGAAAGAGAAACTTACAACCATTGCCTTGATGTTGTAAGGTCCCTTCCTATTGTCCTTCATTCCCCACACACTTCTTGCTCCAAGGATTCTGAAACCATAGATCTGATAGCTACTCACAATCTATCTTGACAAAACAAATCTCAAAGCCACTCCAACCAAGCTAATAATTCCAAGCCAACCAAAAGCTAACTTTCTCCATGAGAATTCCTCTCCTTTTATAAGTTGAAGAAGATAAGGTGAGGATGTTAGGATGATCCCACTAAATCATGAAAGTGAGTAAGATCCAAACCATTCGGATGCCACCTCGCCAAAGAAGCTTCTCCTTATATAAGATTCGAGAAATCGC
>JASDQU010013111.1:99400-148940 GCA_032191745.1 Picea mariana | reverse complement strand
AACCGAAATAAAATCAAAACTTTGCAAAAAAAAATGCGTATTCAGACTTTATACCTCCGGATCTGACTGTAATGGTCGTATCTTGGGCAAACGGAAACCTTTTCAAGTGAAACGAAAAGTGTTCCTGAATGAAAAGCGTGCTCCGGACACAATGGAATAGTCCTTTCAGCCCAGAAATGTACAGAAATGCCAGAAAATGGAGATGAGGCAACTCGGCTTCACGATCTCGATCTACAACAGGAGCGGGTCTTCAAACATGCTCTGATACCATGTTCAACAACACAGGTATTCCAACAGAGGACGAACACCTTCAGTAGCCACTCACATAACCAGATCAAAGATCAACACACCAATGTTTTCACGTGGTAAAACCCCTACGGAGAAACATCCACGGCCCCAGCCAACGCGGCCACTTGGAGCAGTTTATTAATGCAAAGAAAAAGATTATAGAGAAATTTTACAAGAGGGTTTCTCACAATCGATCATCGGCAAATGACCCTCCATTCTCTTTAAATAGAGATCATGGACCAATCGGGTGTTAAGCCATGGATCAATGGCCGTTAAGATCGAGGAGAGTATGAACCGTCAGATCACTCTATGGCGGGAACATATCGTGACTGTCGGATTTCCTAACTACAAATGCATACTAATGCATACTAAAGAAACACACTTTTACCTAACAACATATTAGACCAAGTAGATCTTAACTAACTCCTAAGTTTCTAGATATCCTAACATAGGCCTTTTCTCTTTTGGAACCCGTGGCTTGGTTGTTTGCGATAGAGTGGTCCGAGAGATGAAGGATCCTCTGAACTTCATCATTTATCCGAGCCTCGGGCCTGCCACTAAGCATACTTACCACTGGTTGGTAGAATTGATCAATGAATTCCTTAAAACTGAACTCTATGGAGTTATGCTTGAGCAAGGAGGTCCATGCGGTCATTGATTGGGGTCTACCATCTCCATCCATCTTCTGCATGGAAAAAAAGAATTTGACTTCTTGGAAGAAAATGAATAAGTACGCCAGTATGGATGAGTACCGGAACATGCCTTCCATGGAGAAATTCACAAACTGTTCGTGAATATTGTTCACTAGGAATGTGCTGAAATTGAACTGGGTGGTGGTCTTCTCATCGGTAGAGAAGATGGATAAAAATCCCAGAATGTGTTCATCTACTCACTAGTTTGAATAGTATCCTAACAAGGCACATAGGGATGATATGATCTGGTTTCCTTTGGTCGAAAACATGGAAGAAGGATAAGGGGATTTGTGGAGGGAAATTGAGCAGATGGTGGGAGGAAAAGCTCAAATATTTGAGCTCTTTGGGGGAAGGTCATTTTCTGGTATAATTCTATGAGACTTTCCAAGCTGAAGGGTGATGAAGACTCTGCTCGGGGAATTTGCATCATTTGGTCGATGGATTCAGGCGTGATGAGGAACAGGATTTCTCCGAACGAGGAGACAACAGCTCTTTGCTCAGGAATGTAGTGGGCTTGGCACTTGAGGGCAAACTCTGGAAAAGGATGAATCTGAGGGAAGAGATATAGGGGTAAATTGGACTCCCAGAGTCCAATTTCGTCACTCTAGTCTAGGAAAACTTCCTTGAGCTATGACTGAAGTTCTGCGAAATGGAAATCACACTTTGTATCTATGATTAAACGATCTTTGTTGGCCAGTGGGATCCTGTCAAGGTCGACAGGAGGTGGGAGGAAAGGATTCTCCTCTCCTTCTGCTTGTTTTTATTTTGGCGCCATTACTGCAATAGTACCTGGAAGAAAAAAAACGTTAGCAGGGCGACTGTGGATGGGGGAAAACGACTGTAACGGAGGAGGAAACAGTGTAAATTTCTCTAGTGTGATCAGTGTATAAAGGGTGAAAGTAGGAAGAAGAAGGGTAATTTTGAGTAAACGGGTGTCCGTTGGGCGCGAGAAACAGGTCAGTTGGTTAACGGATAGGCCGTCCAGTAATAAATGGCCAACAGATCACTTAGAGTGTGAGATGACAGGTGACAGTGACTAAGGGATACATATGGGTGATGCGGCGGTTACCGATTGGGGTAAAGACCATGGTGAGGGGACTTGCCACAAGAGAATGAGGGGGAAGGACTGATAGAAATTATGGGACGTAACTCTTTCGGGAAAGGTGGCTGATGACATCAGGAGGTGATGAAGGTATGTCAGTCTGTAGGAGGCGATGGGACTCGGGACCGGTAGATCGATGCCACATATAGACAGGGGCCGACCAGAGGAAATATTCCATTCCGGACCTCCCCCCCCCTCTCAGTTAAAAGAAGATTAGTCGGGGGGGTCTGAAAAACACCTGGAGCCGTTGATCTGTGTGCTTGCTTCTTGGCCGTAGATCTGTGCATGTTGTTTATCACACATTCCAACCCCCCCCCCTCCATTAAAGGAAGAACAAACGGGGGGGTCCAGAATCCAATACTGATCGTAGATCTGCATGCTTAAACCTGAGCCATCCATATGCGCATGGGTCTTATCATGAATTCCTCTCCCCCCCCCCCCTCAGTTAAATATAGAACGGCCAGGGGGGTGCAGAAAGATCTGTCCACCGTAGATCTGGGCGCAATCATCTGGACCATTGATATATGAACATACCATAAGTGAGGGTGTGGAAAATACATGCATCGAGAAACTTAGGATAAGTTCTTTTCACAGGTTTTCTCCAAGGCTTTTCATGTCTACACCACCAAGGGGTTAGTCAAACAACTTTTGTGTATCCAAATCATGGTGTCACATTGATCATCAAGCTGGTTTTATTGAAGTAAAGCCACTAGCCTATATTCTAACCTATTTTTCTATAACAATTAACCCAGATTAAACTGTTGGGTTAAGAATTTACTCTACCCTGGGGCTATCTGACCAAGATTAGACAGTCTGGCCAGATTTTTTCACTAATCTAACCTATACACTTTGTCTAAGATTAAACGGTTTAGCCAAACTTATTCACTAACCCTATCAACATCAATTTAAAGAGAACTTGGCCATGCTTTAAAGGTATGGACCAAGTTACTATTATTGCCTAGGGATTTTATTGAAATTCTTTTATGCCCTCTATTCTTTTCTTTTTCTTTCTTTTTCTTTTCTTTCTTTTTTCTTTTTCTTTCTTTTTTCTTTTTCTTTTTCAAATTATTTGCAGAATGAAAAATCATTTGTCAACAAAAACACTAGAGAAAGATAATATTCCAGTCACTAGTTGATCCTATAACTTATAGGGTGATAACAGAGACAAAGAAAAGAGGAAGTTCAAGGGAAATGGAAAAAAGAATGCTGCTATTAAGAAAGAGGGAGAGAAATTTACATGCAAACATTGTTCAAAAGATGGCCATGATGAAGACCATTGTTGGAAACTTCATCCTGAAAGAAGACCCAAAAAGTTTGGCTACAAAGGGAAGTTAAAGACTGTTGCAACCATACAACATGATTTAGGTTCTGATTCGGGTGATGAAACAAAGATTACAACCATGGGTTATCAAGGTAAAGGTTCTATTGCAAGTACTAGTTCTTCAAGTAATAGTAATCTCAATGTAACTCGACAAGAAAAAGAAAGAATGGAACTTTTTCACATAAGGGTTGTTTCAAATCATAGCAAGATAAATACTCTATTTGATACTGGATCTCAAGCTAACCTTATATCTGAAGAAACTGTTAAGAAATTAAAATTGGAAACAATTCCACATCCTAATCCATACCCTCTTGGTTGGATATGTGATAATGCTAAATTACAGGTGACAAGAAGGTGTAAACTTAGGTTTTCTATCACTGGAAGTTTTATTGATGAGGTAGAGCTTGATGTTATTCCTTTGGATATCTGTGGTATTGTGTTGGGAAGCCCATATTTATATGATAGAAAAGCAATTTCTCATCGTCATGAGAATAAGTATCACTTGTTTAAAAATGGAGTTGAGTACATTGTTAGAGCCCATACAAAGAAGATGAATTTATCACTTGTAAATGCGGGACAAATGAAGAGATTAGTCAATGCTAGCAAGAATTTTGTTTTCTTAATGATTAAACACAAAGATGATATTGAAAACGAAGTTTTCCAAGGTTGTGATGCAAAGTTGAAATCTGATCTATATGAGGTTGTTAATCAATATGATGAGATGTTTTAGGAACCAAAGGGATTACCTCCAAAAAGGGGTATCCAACATGAAATTCAATTGCAGTAAGATTGTCCTCTTCCAAACATTGGTATGTACAAGGTGTCAGTCATGGAGAATGCTGAAATCAAAAAACAAATCCAAGAGTTGCTTGACAAAGGGGTCATCATGCCAAGCACATCACCATGTGGATCTCCAATTGTGTTAGTGCCAAAGAAAGATGGTACATGGTGTATGTGTGTTGATTTCAGGGCCGTGAACAAGATTACAGTAAAGAATCACTATCCTCTTCCTAGAATTGATGATTTTCTTGATCAATTGAAAGATGCTAAGTATTTTACTAAGTTGGATTTAAGAAGCGGATATCATCAGATTAGGATTGTCGAACGAGACACATGGAAGACAACTTTCAAAACAAAACAAGGTTTGTTTGAGTGGATGGTAATGCCTTTTGGACTTTGCAATGCACCTGCTACTTTCATGAGAGTTATGAATGATGTCTTAAGGCCTTTTCTTGATGATTGTGTTATTGTCTACTTGGATGACATTTTGATCTTTAGCAAATCTCGTGAAGAGCATGTTAAGCATGTGAAGCAAGTTTTGGATGTTTTGAGAAAGGAAAAGTTGTTTTTGAAGATGTCCAAATGTGAGTTTGGAAAAATTTCACTTATCTACTTGGGGCATATTGTTGGTGGAGGTGAATTGAAAATTGATCCCTCCAAGGGCAAATTCATATTGGAATGGCCCAAGCCCAACAATGTGACAGAGGTAACAAGTTTTTTGGGAGCAACCCAATATTGGAGGAAGTTTATTGCTAACTTTTCTTCCATTGCAGCTCCATTACATGCAGTGACAAGTGTCAAGCAAGTTTTTCAATGGGGAGGCAAGCAAAAAAAGGATTTTGATACTTTGAAAGAGAAGATCAGTTCAACGCCAGTTCTTGCACTTCTGAATTTTGGCAACCTTTTGAAATCCAAACTGATGCAAGCAATTATGCAATGGGAGCAGTCTTGTTACAACATGGTAAGCCTATTTGTTTTCATTCTAAAACTTTTAATGGTGCCGTGATTAAATATCCTACTTATGATAAGGAGTTGTATGCATTGGTGAAAAGTGTGAAAAAATGGAAACATCATTTGTTGGGGAAAGAAACCATTGTCCACACAAATTATCAACCACTGCAATACTTACAATCACAAACAAAGCTACAACAATCAAGGCACTTCAGATGGATGGGTTTTCTACAACAATTCCACTTAGTCATAAGGTATAAGAAGGGAATTTATAACAATGTTGTTGATATTCTTTCAAGGCCTATTATTAGTGCTTCAGTTATTCTTAAGCATAGTCCTATCATGCATGAGAGTTATGTTGAGCAATATGCTTTAGATGCTAATTTTAAAGAAGTATATGATACTTTGTGTCATTCTAACCATGTTGAGGAATTGGATTACCATGTGCATGATAATCTTTTGTATCATCTTGGCAAGCTATGTATTCCACAGGGTGAAAGAATCAACATAATAACAGAAGCCCATTCTTCTCTTATTGGTTGTCACTTTGGTGTAGGCAAGACGGTGGCTAATTTGCAAAGGTACTGCTATTGGCCTAAAATGAATGAAAGTGTTTCAAGATATGTTCGAGGATGTTCATTATGTACCACAAGCAAACCTAGCAATCGAAATTTGGGTTTGTATACTCCACTTCCGATTCCTTCTTGTCCTTAGGAAAGTATTTATATGGACTTTGTAGGAGGTTTACCTATGTCTAAACAAAATCATGATTATCTTTATGTTGTGGTTGATTGATTTAGAAAAATGTGTATTTTGATGCCTTGTAAGAAGCAGGTTACAGCTAAGAAAACGACACAAATGTTCTTTCAAAATGTTTGGGTACATTTTGGATTGCATAAATCCATTATTTCTGATCGAGATTCTCAATTTATTGGAAGTTTTTGGTCGAGTTTACGGGCACTCATGGACACCAAACTGAAAAAGAGAACAGCTTTTCATATGCAAACTAATGGTCAGACATAAGTGGTAAATAGAACAATCGTGCATCTTCTTCGTGGTTATTGCAGCAAGCATCCTAAACTTTGAGATGAGCATTTACACTACATTCAGGATGCTTACAATCGAGCTAAGCACTCTTCAACTCAAACATTGCCATTTGAAGCATGTTTTGGCTGTTTGCCCAAATCTCCTTTAGATTTTATCTTTGGGAAGGATATTGCTATTGATGGCCAGTATGACATTGATAGGGCATAAAAGTTCATTGAACAAATTCAGTCGATACATCAAATGGTACAAGAGTAGTTGGAAAAGAGTCAAGCCAAGTACAAGACAAGACATGACAAGCATCTTGTTGATCACAGTTTCCAAGTTGGAGATGAAGTTTGGATTTACATTAGTAAGGAGAGGCTTAAAGGAGAAGGTAAAAAACTAAAACCAATTCGATATGGTCCTTTCAAGATTCTTGACAAGATTGGTAACAATGCCTTCCGTTTAGATTTGCCTCCTTATATGCAAATGTATGCAATTGTTAATGTTGAGAATTTGAAATTGTATGAGCCTCCTTTGATTGATGATCAAGGAGAACATGTTTAGATTCCTTCTATAGATGATTTCTCCCCAGAATATCTTACAGAACTGCATGAAGACATAATCATTGACAGGAGAATGAGAACTTCAAAATGAGGAAATGTGGAATATCTTCGAGTTGGTCTTAAAGGCACAAATCCAAGAAAAGCCAAGTGGATTGAGGTTGGAAAGGTGAGAGAACTATACCCTCATCTTCAGATAGACTGAAAATAGTCTTTTGGAGGTCCAAAAGATTTTCAATGGGGAGGTGTGATCCAGGGGATCAAATTTTTCTCAAAATTCAAAGTGGTTGGAATCACTTCAAATCAAATGAGAGCGTAGGCCTCGTCTTCACGAATCCAACGCAACTCGTTTGGGTTCAAACGAACATCAAATGAGAGAGATATCACGTTCTGTTCAAAACGACAAACATGCAAAAAAAATGTGTTGACTGTACAGTCCATACGGATAATGACGTGGAAGACCGTACGACACAAGGAAGAGCTGTACGACATGTGGCAGGGCCGTACGACACGTGGCATGTGTTGATTGGTAGGATTTTGGACGAGTTGGTGTATGACATGTGTCATTGGTGGCGAATGAAATGATGACATGTGGCCCACTTAGTGGTCACCATGTGTCACCTTGGTGTTGGTTTAAAATTTATGTTGTTGGCCGTATTCGACCTCGCAACCTCCGCGTAGGGGTAATTCTTTGGGAAGGGTCGCCCAACCGGTGCGCCCACAAGTGTTTCTTATATATATATATGTTAAACAATATATATAAATTGAAATAGTTTTGGTATGGGGCGCGGTCCGGGCCGGGGCTTATCCCCTGGCCCCCACTCATGTGTGTATACAATATAACCACCGGCGTGCACCTTCGACCCGTTACCATATGGTTTAAAAATTGTCCCTTTTTATGTATTGCGTGCGGTCATATGGTGCTTCACATGCCCACGGTCCTAGGCAGTTAGGGGCTAGCGCGTAACCATCCTACAGTTTGCACCGTTTTTACGGTTGTGCCTGGTGCTGATTTTTAACACATATATGTGTGTGGGGGCTAGGTTGAGGAGCAAGAGGTGCATTTTGGTGATCCAGAGACAACAAGTTTGAAGGGGAACTTCCAGGAAGCCTATCTTCTTCAATTTTGGGCCAAACGAGGTGCCAAAAAAGCCCAGCTAGGGGTTTTTGGACGTTTTGAAGCCATTGGAGCCATCTATTTGGAATTTTGAGAATTGAAAAGAACATATTTTATCACTTTGAGAAAATAATACAAAATATGTATTGGAAGTTGGACCAGGAGATGTGGCCCAAGAGAGGGGTGAACTCCTTTATCATTCGATGTGATATGTGTTTTCTATTCACTATTATTTGCTGCTGTTTATATGCATCTTAAATGTGTAATTTCTATAAAAGTTGTGTTTGCAAAATTGATCCATTTGCATAAGAACACTTGAATTAAAATTTGCAAATATTTTCAAGAATACAAGTCTTCATCATTTTTAGATCACTTTTGGATGGTCTTTCCATGCTCTAAACCTGGAATTTCTGTGTTATTTTATCATACAACATATTTAAAAGTAGGGGACAACCTTAAGCTTGTCCCATCTTAGAACATAATCAATTGGTAATCATAGCACACATTGCACTATTGATTTATGATAATTGGTTTCACTCTTTATGCCCTAAAGTGGCCTAAAAGTGGTTCTTACCTCTTTGAAGTTTCATTGGTTGATTGATAGCCATATAAATATAAATCTGAAAGTGTTAACATTGTTTATATTACATATCGGATTTGGCACACACATCTACTCACTCCTAACCCTCTCTTTCAAGTGGTTTATGCTATTGTTCCTAGTTGTTTATCTTTGAAGCATTTATTGGAATCCTAGTGCATGATCTTGTTACATATATTTTGGGATTCATTAAAGTAAATCATAAGCTTGCATGGTCATAATTCACTTAAAGAGGTTTAATTTTCACAAATAGGGGTACCCTCCTTGGCTTCTAGGAGCTGGCCTAAAATGAAGGGGAAAGTGTGTTGAGGTGACGATGGTGTACTTCCCAATTTCTTGCCCTAGTCAGCACCTGTTTTCAGACTTTTCACAAGGAAGTAACACTGTCCAAATGCTCCTGAATATGAGAGAGCCTAACACTTGAAATAAATGGGGAAAATAGATGATATCACATAAACCAAAATCCCCTTCAACTTGACCTATCTATGCAATGCTCACCCAATGCTAAAAAAAAACTTGCAAAGGTGTTGAAACTTGAAGCCTCAAGACAATGCACCACCCATTTTTGAAAAGGACCATGCTACATATGTGATGTTTTTCTGATATACCAGGACATCCCTCTACTACTATAAACCATTTAAAAGCTACCTACAATAACTACAAGTAGTAAGATCTCTTACCAATTTAAAATAGCAATCATGACAATTTAATTTACAAAATTAGTTAATATGTCAGAGTTCATAAATTCAGTATACTTCTCTTGTTGATCAGTTCAATTGGTGCTATATATTGTTTTTTCAAACCTTGCCTGACACAATGAAAATAGGAGGTGAGAAGTAGTTTGGCAACCAGAGTCATTTTTATGGGATTTTAATTTCTGATTGCACTCATGCCTGACATTATGCTAGCGTATGTCTTGATACAATGTGACATGTATACTGGAAAGTATCCTGTTTTGTTTGAAATAGTTTTCATCTAAAAAAACCCTCCAAAACATCTAAAACACATCGAAATCAACCCTCCAACAATGGAAAACCCATATGTTAAGTGCGTCTATTGGTATTATCTCTTTCGAAGTAAAAATTCAAATACAATGCAAAACACCCTTACCTCTGTAATTACCATTCCGCGTCTCACAATGGCCATCATGTGCAGCAAAATGGTTGTTCACAAAGCAAAGTCCTGTGTCCTATAACTGTCGAACTACTATGTTAATTCTTGAGTTGAAGAAATTGATCAACATATTATAGAACTTTCATTGATTCCAGTCAAATCAATAAAGACCTTAAAAGAAATGCAAACATGTCCTTTATTTTCCATAATATGCCCAACACCCGTGGCTTCACTTCCACTGTGAACATGGGAAACTTCTTTCTGGAAACAATAATTATCATCGTTTAGTTCAGATAAGAACTTCAAAGTAGACTTAACTTAAACCCCCAAAGCTCCAACAACACCTCTGCATCATGTCGTACAAAAACCACTATGCGCATCTGCCCTCTTGAAGTGGCATGGACTATCCTATATCGGTTGCCAACATGATTCCTGTGCAACACTACAGATTTATTTCACATAATCTTTACTAGGTTCCCTCCAATTATAATAAATATTTAGCACAATACATATAAAACGGTGAAAAAAGCATACAAGAAAAAACTTCTTAAGCTACATACTTGCAGGTTTCCAACCAATCTTTTCCACATTCTGTATATGGAAATCTTGGTTGATAATCACACTCCTATTGTAGTTGATAAACAAAGCAATCAAGATCAACAACATTCAACAGTTAATACAATTTTCGGTTAGTTATCGCAAAATTGACACAAACAAAACATGACTTGCTGTAAAATTACTGAAATCATATTGCAGAATGTAACAGGTTTAACAAATTTTATGTTTTCCTACCAAAGAAATATGAAAATTGCCTATGTGGGATGAAACTTTGGCACATATAGCTTTCGAAAGAAAACATGCCCAGAGATGTAAACAGGTAAATATTTAAACATGTATATTTATAGGAAACATATATATAAATCTGAAATTCACAAACAATTGAAGAGAATTTCATATAGGAAGAGAATAATCAAAACTATCTGATGGTTGGACATTAATAATGTAGGAAAATAAAATACATATGTTTCTTCCACTGGTCTAAATTGTCATCCTCTAGTACATCACACAAAAGATTAGACGTCACAAGTAGCATTTTCCAGAGCACTTACTTGTGTTCCAATAGAAATTATTTAATCATTTTGATTGAATTGAAGACTTACTTATTTACTACATTGTGCATCATTTTGATTAGATTGCATAACATATGAGAAGATGCATTGGTAAGAAGGATAAAATGCTTACCCTGTTCCTATAGCAAGTAGATTTGTAATAAATTGAGTGTGCTACATTATTCTCTTTGGCATTGAAACATTGTTCCCATATAAAAAAATTGAGAACATATACTCCCATCTAATTGCTAGGTTATGTGTGTGTGTGTGTGTTGTTGGAGTATTTTGAGGTAAAGGGGTTGTATAGAACTTTGATTTGGATAATATTGGTATTTGGATATCACAATTAAGAGATAAATCAGAGTAAATCCCCAATGTATCCCCAATGTAAATCTTCCTACCTGACAGGAATGCTGGAGTTGAGGGAAATTTACTTTGATCAATTGCTTAAATGATCTCCACAGAGAGAAAGAGACATTCTTTCTCATAGAATGTAGCTTAACACCTCCTTAAGGAGTCTGATGAAACCCTTTCATTTGTGAAAGGAGCGAGCTTGAGGGGAAGAATGTGTTGAATGGTCCATGTTCCCATTGAGTTTGAGATTCAAGGAGAAGAGCTTGGGGTAGTAGAGGCATTCACCTTCATTAGAAGAGGTAGGCTTCTTGTGGTCCATTCACGAAAGAGACCCAAAAGAGAAGAGGTGCCGATAAAGGGACCCAAAAAAGCATAGGTGCCATAAAGGGACTTGTGGGCAAAAAAGTTGACTCTATAAATTTATACAATGAGAAAATTAAGGATTTATCACTCAAGCTAGAAACGAAACATAATATTACACTGACAGAGAAGCAGGTTGCAACAACCTTTATAATTTAAATAGTAGGCGTGCTGCAACAGTCGCAGCACAAGTTGTACACTTACAAACATGGGATAGTTGGACTACAATGGATGCTCCCGAGCCTCGCCAAATAGTGTGGAAAAATGTTACCATTCCATTTTATCAGAGGATGATTCAACAGAATGTTGGATATGTTATGGTGTTTCTAATTGTTGTTTTCTACATGATTCCCATTACCTTAATCTCTTCATTTACAACCCTTGATAAGCTAAGAAAAGTTTTTCCATTTCTAAAATCTATTGAGGATAAAAAAGCAATTAAAAGCATTCTTGAAGCTTACTTGCCTCAACTTGATCTGATTCTCTTTTTGTGTTTCTTGCCTACAATTCTTATGATCCTCTCCAAAGATGAAGGGATTCCTTCAAAAATCCATGCAGTGAGAGCTTCGTCTGGAAAGTATTTTTACTTTATAGTGTTCAATGTTTTCTTGGGAGTTACAATAGGTGGCACAATATTAGACCTCCATGAGTTGTTCTGAAGAGCCCTATGGGAGTAGGAACTTCAACAACCAACATCCTTATCTCACTTGAGACAAACCTTAGAGCACTTAGAGCACTTGAGACAAACCCCAACATGATCCCAACAATAAACTACAAATAATACACCAACAACTGACTGATCACCAATAGATGAATCAACCTGATGTTTCTTCAAATTTTACATTCAAGCTATTTTTTCAATCTATGAGAATTATATGTTCAAATACAGAGCCACCGTATGAAGAGGAAAACCAATTACGAAAGATGTTGCACCTGCAGATGAAAAGCTTGGTATTTATGTTTATATTACAGTTTGTTTTTCGGCCATTAATGGTAAATGAGTATAGGTTTTGTTGTTTTACTAATTAATTCTTGATATGTTACAATGATGCAAGGCCCAAAATTATATACAAATAGAGCTCATGAGTCATAGCTCTTCATACGACCACATGTGATAATGTACTATAATTATTTACCTATAACTAATCGTTAACCTATTTTAAGCATATTACAAGGACATATGAACTGTGGTAGGCCGCAGTAGCAATAAAACACAGAGAAACCCCGATGTTGCATAGAGAAATGAATGATTAAGTTATGGACAGATGTAGTACTAGAAATGAATCAAATGATTGAAACATGCACAAAGAAAATTAGATTAAAACAATGTTTGTATTATTGTGTAAAGGATCTGTTAGCGATAAAAAATACACTGGTATTTTTAGAGTGTTTTCTCCATATGCTCATTTCTAATTTTGTTGGCAAATGTCTACATCTCCAATTTCCCAATCAACCTTGTGAAAGCTCCTATTGATCTTGTTTACTCGAGAGTCTTGTTACTCTGTCTTCAACCTGCATTACAAAAAGCACAATAATTGTTACATTGCCTAAACCCTAGTTTTATTTCTCTTTAGAATTTTGAAAAATACACTGGTATTTTTAGAGTGTTTTCTCCATATGCTCATTTCTAATTTTTTTGGCAAATGTCTACATCTCCAATTTCCCAATCAACCTTGACAAAGCTCCTATTGATCTTGTTTACTCGAGAGTCTTGTTACTCTATCTTCAACTGCATTACAAAAAGCACAATAATTGTTACATTGCCTAAACCCTAGTTTTTATTTCTCTTTAGAATTTTGAAATAAAAAATATGATTTTATTTTACCAAAAAACAAAAGGGTGTGTGCTTAAGTAAGCCTAGTCGTCTTCAACCTGCATTACAAAAAGCACAATAATTGTTACATTGCCTAAACCCTAGTTTTATTTCTCTTTAGAATTTTGAAATAAAAAATATGACTTTATTTTACCAAAAAACAATAATTGTTACATTGCCTAAACCCTAGTTTTATTTCTCTTTAGAATTTTGAAATAAAAAATATGACTTTATTTTACCAAAAAACAAAAGGGTGTGTGCTTAAGTAAGCCTAGTCTATCTTATTGACTAGGTCATTCAATATGCCAAACTCCATGTTTATAAACCAAGTCATACTATGAATCATAGCCACGAGTTATACCAGATTTCAAGTCATTAAATCCAAGCAGAGATCTCTATAGTCCACTCACCTCATCGACATGTCATTATAAGTCTCAGCTTGTATAAAGTTCACATATCTATAATTACAATACATGTGGGATATGCTGTATTGAGTAGAAATGAAAAGAATAAAACACAGATACATATGTCAAGTCAACCAACCAGATGCAAGTGCTGAGTTCGTTTATTAAGATTGCAGGGTATCGAGATATCGTGGCATATCAATGCACCAAGCAGACAGACAAGTTGTTGTTGCCAAATTACAAATGTTGCAGAGTTTGCAAGTGTTTGAAAAGTTTTCGACTCAAGTTTCTGTGTGCATTCACAACGGTGGAGGAAATTGAGTTTGATGCTATTACTCATCGGGACAAAATCTACACTATATTTGTGTATATTGTTCTGAAGGTACACCTCCTCCAAGTAACTTGCCATTGCTTCCTTCACATCCATCAAGGATAATGAAGCCCCCTCTTCCTCCTGGTCCTCCACCTACTTATCATTGGTTAGATCGGCATCACAAACGACAAGCTCAGTTACTACTCAACTGCAAGTGAATTCATATTCATTCTGCTAAACTCTTTTGTGGAAAAGGACTTATTCTCCACACCAACAGAATCACCTCATTTCTAGTTGTTTTACCTACTACATCTTTGATGTCAAATCAACAACATAACTCCAATATAGCATTGCAGGCTTATTCCGGTATATATTTTGTTGATATTGCTACTGCCTCAACCAAAGTATTTGTACCTCTCATTCCATCATGTGTAGTGCCTCCTCAAGAGACATCTGGTGAAACACTAGTTGTCAAGGATATAATTGAATTTGAATTCAAGCAGGAAAATATCAACGAACACCATGCATTTGTAATCAATAGGCTATATGATGATTTTCCTGGGCAATGCAGGATATGTGGATTGTTCTTTAAGTTTGAGGAAGACCGTAACAAGCACATGGATTGGCATGCATCCAAAATTCGTGAACGAAAATTGTGGAAGTCGTAGAGAATGAGGAGCGTGTTGTTTTGAACATTGGATCAGGATGTTCTCCTGATATGTTTTTTGCAGAATAATTATCTATTTTTTGTAGCAAAGTTTGGGAGGATGTGTGCAGATGCCATTGTTGAAGGCTCTGCAAATGGCACGAGGATGATCAACAAGGAAGATTTGAGAAGTTGTTAAAAACAATTTGAAAATAGGAAATTGCACAAGGTGTCTAGGTATTTGAAAATTAAACACATGCTTAAAAATGCAAAGCCCATAACTCATCTAGGCTTGGAGGATCTAGCAGAGGTTGCAGAAGCCCTAAATGAACAACCTTAAAGATCAGGAATCTTGGAAAACACAATTTGATATTTTGAAGGAGTCTTACAAAGACTGCCTTTTCGGTGGCTAGTCGAGCTTGCACAAGCATCTTTAGCAGTCGAGCTTTCAGTGGCTTAATCACTGTAAATTTTGCTCCCAAGTCACCGAAAGCACAGGGACTGACAGAATGAGAGTATTTTTGCACAGATCTCAGTTTTATCATTTCAAATGATATAAGGATGGTTTCTGAGTGAAAATAATAATTAAAGACATCTGTTTTAGTGTTCTGTTCCAGTTTTAAAGGCACAAGCAAGGGGAATCAAGATCAAGTTTATTGTCTATTTTTGGCTAAAAACTCCATGTCTTTCAAGGTGACATTTTCGACTTCATCTACCAGCTTATGAATATTTGTTGCAATTGTCAAAGACCATGAAGATCATCAGGATAAGGGTTCGACCCTTAAAATAGGATCTATTCCTAGTTTTATGAAACTGTTTTGACCTTCTATTTTTAGTATATTTGATCCAGTTTCTTAGGATCTGGAAATATTATGTAAAGGCTATAAAGGCTAAAACTTCAGAGGAAGTAGTGAAAAATATGCTCTGCTTCAAAAGATGTTCTGCTTCAAAAGATGCTTTTCTTCAAAAGATGCTCTTCTTCAAAAGAGGAAGTAGTGAAAAATGGAAAATGCTCTGCTTCAATGCCTATGATACATCCTATACATAGAATTCCATATCAATGACAGAATGCCCAATCGGTTTCCAAGGTAGTTCAGTAAAATAACTATTGGTGATTGTTAGTCTCCCAATGCACCACATATCACTATGGGTGCACAAAAACAATTCCTATTCTTGACACATGTAGATGTTAGGTGTGTGGGTGTCCCATTGAAGTGTGTGCACATGAGATGTTGAGGCAGATGTGTGTTGAGCACTGAGGTGTACATGCATAGACTATGGAAGTGTGAGTGTATATGCTATAACATTGGACACATAATAGAGATCTGGTACGCCAAATGGTGCAAAAAAATTGCAAGGTGTTATAGTGGCCTAGGAGGAGTATGGCACAAAGAATAGGTGTTTATTGGTGGGCATGGGCTAAGGACTAGTGCTTGTGCTTAGATTAGAGATGGTAGAGAAATCAAAGTTAGCATGCTAAAAGCATCCAAAAAAATATACCCTCTTTTGGTTTCATCACAAATATGAAGTGATGGTGACTAACAAGTGCAAGTTATCCTTGATCATAAGTCACAGTATGCTCTACTAGACCCTGATGTTAGAAATATGGGATATGCTTTTTCTCCCTGAACATGTGCTAAATATAGAAGAGAAAGACAATATTTATACTACTGCTGGCAATTCTTATTGTATTTGGAGTGAAACTAGGATCACAAACAATGATTTTTTATTGTTTTGCATGCTAAACAAGCACATGGGACAGATCCATCATGATCTCATGTGAACGCCCTTTCAAAATGTTGCCATAGAGTATGCCTTAGTGTTGATGTGTGAATCCTACATGTTGTGCTAGTCACATCATATTCTCATAATAGTGTGCTACCAACGACTTCCTTCTTATATTCGATGCCCACAAAATTGTTTACTGCTACCTCCCTATCATGCTACAAGATACTCTCTAAAGAGTGATCTACTTTCAATGCACATGTCTTCAGCAGATCTGGAAATACACACTTTCACTGCTGTTAACATTCTGAAGGTACTTGAAACTAGGTCCATGAATGAGGATCTCTCCTTTGATAAGTGCACCCCACCTCATGTGTAACCCCTCCATGAATGGCGTGTTCATTAGCAAATTGTCATGCTTGACAATCTCTCTCACTAGTGCACCTTCTCTCCTACAACAACTAAGCAATTAGTATCTCAACTTGTTGAAGCTAAAAGGAGAACATGCTTGAAGCAACACAATAAACTAACACTTGCACCTCAAAGCCATCTTCCAAATTGGCAAAGTTTTAGGTGTCGGTAATGCCCCATAAGCACCCTTTTAGTCTCAAAATGGTTATGCATATGGGAATATTCACAATGCACACACATAGAAAGAGTAGATTACTTCTTAATGTGGAATGATATCCCATTATAGGTATATTCCACTAGAGTAAAGATTATAATACATCACACAAATAAAAACTGCAAGCTAATGGCCTACAAGGCATGGCACACATACCACCAATGATGTTAGTATCAAAGTGAGGGAGGATGCTATCACCTTAACCCGAGGACTTGCACCCCAAAGCTAGTCTCGGGGTCAAAAAAGATTTTGGCCGAAGTAATGCCTCAAAAAACCTCATTGTTTGACAATTGTTATGCTTGTGGGATTATTTAGAACAGACACATGAGTGCAAAAATAGTAAAGAACTTATTAATGTGGAACAAAATCCCATCATAGGGATATGCCACGATGGTACAAGCTTATGTATCACATGGATGACAACCACAAGCCAGAGAAGGCACACAAGGCATGAAATTGATATCGTCAACAATGTTAGGTTCCCATGTGAGGAAGGTTTCCATCACATCAATTGAAGGAATTACATCCCAAAATCAACTTGCAGATTGGCAAAGCTTTTGATGTAGGTATTACCTCATAAACCTAGTTTGTATCACAACTGATATACATGTGAGATTATTAAACAAACATGTGGCAAGAGTACAATATTGCTTGTGTTTGTTTGGTGGCACTGCATATGTGACCAAAGAGTACATTACTTATTAATTGAAATATAATCCCATCACAAGGATAAGCCACTGTGGTAATAGCTTGCAATACATCACATGTGTTTAGGAGTGTGCACCTGGATTTGTGTGAGAGGGAGATGGATAGATATATTTTATCCACATCCTCAAGACCAAAGTGGTCTATATGACCGAAGTCACATCAGTAAAATGCCATGCCTTGACAAATATACTAAGAAAAAGTGTTGCCAAAGTACAGAAATATGCTAGACAAGCAAGGGGCTGCCCTAAATATGTTGTTGAACAGAGCTTCCTTGAATATGTTGTTGAACAGAGCATTGATATTTCTGCAGGCCGAGAAACACATCAAAGTATATACCAGCCAAGGCCTTTTAGGAATACCATCTGCATGGAAAAAACACAATATTCCCTTTGCATGATAGTAGGGCACTAACAAAAACTCAATGGTGGAAAGATGATGTCTGGAAGTGGACTTGTACCTATGGATTTCATGTTGAAGAATTCTTGGTTTTTGGCTATTTAGTAAATGCCTCAAAGGCATATTTATAAGCTGGAATCAGTGCAGTGACATGGGTTATAATAGTTATTGCTTTGTTTCTTATATGATTTTGAGATATGCATAGTAGAGATTCAGGACCAAGTTCCCCCATTTGATTCAGAAATTGCAATCGCGTTGTTCCAGAAACAAAAGGACTATCCCTTTTAAAAAAAAACTAGTGATGATGGTGAGAGTATCTTCTTTGCAAAAAGAACAAGTGACCTTTTTTATCAAGGGTGGTGCCAATGATTAAAGAAAGGTTCAGGGAGCTCCTAGGAGAGGTGTAGTCCAAGCATTTATAAATCAAGGACAATCCATTCAGAATGCAGACTCAAAATGTCAATGGAGTTTATCTGCAAAAAAATTATGTGGCTATAGTGCAACTCTTAAGGTTGAGTTGAAATACCTTCATGATTATGTTGGGATCAATACAATCACAGGTTTAATAGCAGCTGGAAAAGTTGTTGCCCTTATCCAGCATGAATGGAGTCCAAAGTATTTGATATCCATTGGGGAAATAACCATTGCAACTTAGTGAATATAAATAACCTTGATGCAAAAGATGATTATACAGTGGCATAGTATTGCAATAGAGCAATGTTTGCAGCATTTAAACAAGTTTTTTTGTGCATTTTATATAAAATTGTGAAAAAATCTTCCTACAGGATCTGAATCTTTATTAGGATGTGAAAAATGCTTTATTATTACTATTAGGATCTGAATCACATAAGAGAAACTTCATATGGTCATGATACAGGTAGAGAGATTTCACTATGGCTTGTAGAGAGCTTTCACTATGGCTATATCATACATGCATAGACTAGTAATATGAGAAAGACTAATGGGATTCATAGGGTAAGGTGTGATATGGAATAAATAATGGTACTTGTTTACCTTATGTTAACTAAGAGAAAGTGTTTATCTTTAATGCACTCT
Organism: Picea mariana; assembly: GCA_032191745.1. Lineage (NCBI taxonomy): Eukaryota > Viridiplantae > Streptophyta > Pinopsida > Pinales > Pinaceae > Picea > Picea mariana. The sequence continues at coordinate 129,880 of JASDQU010013111.1, read as the reverse complement.
AACCATTTATTAGCTTCTACATAGTAATCCCATGTCAACCATTCAATAGAGCTAGTAATCATGGCAAACTAGCAATCCCAGAATATGTGCTTCACCATTTCACAGCAATCACAGACAAGGCACAACCCAGATAATCCTGAAAATAGAAGAACCTAGAACAAGTGCACAAACTATCCACATGTTGAATTGTCTACAACCTATGATGCAACAAGATATACCAAGGAGAAGGTACATATGGTAGCATGGATCCATTTATTCAGTACAAACATTTTTAGCTATATTATATTTAAAAAGAAATAAACAGATGTAAATTAAAATAACTAGAATTGATGGCTATATAAACTTATATGTTGAAAGGAGCAATCACACTTGATCTGATGAACTRGTCGACAATACAGTTAGAATGGTTGGCTCTGTGTGTTTCTGTTTAGCTGTATGGCCCTCTGTTAGTATTGAGCTTCCCTGTTAGTATTGAGCTTCCCTCTGTTAGTATTGAGCATGGATCCATTTATTCAGTACAAACATTTTTAGCTATATTATATTTAAAAAGAAATAAACAGATGTAAATTAAAATAACTAGAATTGATGGCTATATAAACTTATATGTTGAAAGGAGCAATCACACTTGATCTGATGAACTGGTCGACAATACAGTTAGAATGGTTGGCTCTGTGTGTTTCTGTTTAGCTGTATGGCCCTCTGTTAGTATTGAGATCAACGAAGAAAGATCTTAAAGTACCTGCGAAAATCATTCAACCTCCACAAATATCTAAAAAATCAATACAAGTAATATTTGTAGTACATTATTTACTCTAAGATGAATTTTTACGAGAGTGTCAGAACTTACATGAATGAGCTCTTCTTGGTTTCAAGAATAATTTATTGGAGCCATGCGTCTAATATTTGATCAAACTACCTCCCTTGATTTGAAGTAGCAACAATGAAGTCAACATTGACTTTGTTGTTTCTATGTTGGATCGAGGGAGGTTTTCTCCAAGATTAAATGGCTCTAATAAATGATTCTCTACGGAACAGGGCCAACCACGTGAAGGAAAAATCTCTTATGGCCCCTCCCCCTCCCCCTCACATCACTCTCAATTCCCCAATACCCAACATATAAATCTATTGAAATATTTACAACAAAAACAAACATATTAAAATATTAAAATATTCATGTACATCACCATTTAGTACTTTTAGCTAGCCTCTTCTTCTTAGCTCTATAGTTCCTAATCACTTCATCAATATCTACGTCTTCGTTCTCTGGGTGCTCTTCAAAATCTGATTGTGATTGCATCCTATCACGTAGAGCACATCTAGTCACGGGGTACTCACAGTGTAATGGAGGCCATTGTTATGAGGCATCACCTACAAAATAAAAAAATACAAAATTTAAATGTCCAGTTTTTAAATATCATTGAACTAGTCCAGTAATATTAAAAAAAACACCTGCAATGTAATTATTTACCTAGTGCACTATTTGGTACTGTTGGAATGGTTTCCCCTGCGTGCTGCTCTTCAAATGTAGGATCCTGAAGTACAACATACTCTTCCATTGAGACCACAAACTTTATAAGGACAACCATAAATGTATAAGTAAAAAAAATAGAAGTACAAAATGTATAACTATGGAATTATTAAGTATATGATTAAAATAAAGTCATATTACCATCATGTGCCAGCTCAGTCATAGCACCATCGTGCGGCTGTGCCTCCATGGAAAATTGGGGCTGAATGGGATTAGAACCATCTTTTGGTTGCAAACTTCTATCAACGCACTACTTTGCAATAGTACTAGTGTGTTCATTGACAATGTTGCTCCCCTGATTAAAACAAAGTTGTAAATATTAATAATATCCAACATGACTGTATTCTTTTAATAATAAAGGTTAATGTGGATTGAATTTTATTTACCTTATCCTACAAAGTGGTTCTTGGTATCTTCCCTAAGATTTTTCAGTGTTCAACTACCACTTTATATCCGTACTTGTAACCAAGTTTGAGGTCTTCCTCCATGGTTTCAATAACAAACTCGTTACCCTGCATTGCATAAGAGTATGTATTTTTTTATGTTATTCGCAGCAATTACCTAAAAATTTTAAGGTGATACAAATAAAATATTTAGGTACTTACAATTCGTGACTGCAACTTCAAGTAGCCGCCTTGGCCTAGCCTATGTTGGCCGAATTTGGAAAGCCTTGCTTTTGTGGCCTTTGACATGCCAATCAATCTATCATCAAAAGTTTTGAGTATGTTAATAAATACCACAATTTTATTTACATCTAAAAAAAATTGAATGTATTCAATTGAAATTGTAATTTATCTTCTGGGACCAAAGGGTGTCTTTCCTTCATCTGTCAATTTCTTCTCTTTTGCGTCCTCTATGAGGGCCTTCCACTCCCTCTCTGGAATCATCAGAGGACGCTCGTACCTATCATTTTGTTTCAAGTTCCTCCTATATGTTTCTTGCATATATTTTAAATATTGGCCAGCTGCGGCCGTGGTCAAGGTATTATTAAAAGTATCTACAGCAAAAAGGCTTTCTAGATGATCCATCAATTCTTTTTTAATGTTGGAATTCTGGGAATTCCACCTCTCCAGTATGGTGGGCCCAAAAATCAACAAAGCCTTATTCTCCAAGGACCTGTGAAAATCATTGTTCCCTACACACAAAATGATTATACGATTATTAATTTAAAAATAATAATTTATATGATTTATATTTGTCTACAAAGAGAACATGAAAAAAACAAAATTTTAAAAGTTACCTGGAACTTTAACCTGCTTTGATGGAATCCATTCCTCGTTGACCATAAAGGTGGCCTTAAGGTTCCCCGTGCTGGTCACACGTCTTTCTTTAGTAAAAGAAACCATATAGTTTGTCAAATCATCGTCCTCATCTCCGTCACCACCTCCACAGCCTACCTATGTGGTTGCTTCCTCAGTGGGCGTGTCGTGGCTCCCACATAATGGTGTGGAAGGTGGAGATTTGAATAGATGCATCCTGGCAGATATACAAGGGCCTGCGTTGGGAAGCTGTGGCATTTGTGCAACACCACTACTACCGATACCATGCATGTCGGTGTCAACAGGATCCAAAAATCTCTATATAAGAAAGAAAACATTTTTTTGTTTAGATAATGTAAAAGTTAAAAATCAAGATTTCATAATTGATCTTATGACATAAAAATAAAACAACTTGAAATTATGGTTATTACATTATATGTGTTAATCCTTGTCACAAATTCTTTGATCCTTTCTTCAACCTCAGGAGTTTGATCTAGAATATCTAACAAGTGAGCTAGTTCCTTGTTTCCTTTATTGATCATTTTCCTTATTAAAATTGTAGGGTTGGAGGATTCATACAAATCCCTCTCACCAAGTGAATAAGCATCAACATCATGTCCCACTGACTAGATATTCAACAAAATAAATGATAATTCAATTATGTAAAAAAATAAAATAATTGGTCGCCACCGAAATAAAATGCACATTAAATGCAATTCGAAAATTGTTGTTTATTTACCTGTTCTGAGGCTTCTATTTATTTACCACGATCATCCTACAACATTGGCCTGGGTCATGTTTCAGACGTTGTTACTTTGAAAAATTAGAGTGCTCAAAGCAAGCCTATGCTCTGAATACATTAGCATGGAATAACGTGATAGGATTTTGGGCCTATTGTGTTGGTCTTCGGGACTGGAGTAATGATTAATATGGACTATCGAGGGCATTCATATTTCATTTTCAGAGGTGAAATTATTGGATTTATGAAAGATGAACCACTGCGAAAGCATTTTCCAAGGATGTTTTCATTAATCAAGAATGAAAGTTGGGGACTCAAAGATGATCAGATACCGTCCTAGTATCAACCATAAACAATGTCGACTAGGGATCGACGGATGTTTCTCTAAGGACTCCACCAGCACCTTCTAAGAAATTAGAGTGTTTGGGTTCCGGGGGGAGTATGGTCACAAGGCTGAAACTACAAGGCCATATGAAAAAATCTCTTGGTCGCCCAACCTCAACCAGGATGTATTAAAAAATCTACCTCCAATCCAAAATTGGTTCTTATCCATCCTTTGGATCATCTTTTTGCCTAGTGCTCCCTTGTGTGGCTATTTTTGTTATGTCTCTTCATGCGTTTGGGCACCCATCTTGCCTACTTTCCTTGCGTTGCATTTGGGTGCCTCTCTTTCCAACTCACCTTCCATTGCATATGTTATTAAAATATGAGACATAGGGGGTCTTAGTTGCATCCACAAGAAGAGAAATAACCCAGATAATTGATCAACAAAGGGAGAGTCAGCTTCATTGAACTAATATTTCAACATGTTAATCAACAAGAGGGTCGGGTCTGTTGTAGGTATGTCAAAAAAGCTTCCCATAACAAGTCGATCTTAGAAGCCTGAGGGGAAAATTACTTTTTGGTTTCTTGTAAACTATATTTATGTATATATGAGTAGTGTTGCAAAAATGATGGTTTTGTTAGCCAACATATATGAGGTTTAAATTTACTTGTGCAAAGGAATTGTCCTCTAAACAATCTGTAGTGAATATAATGATGTTGGAAAGAAACAAAATTTCCAAATCAATGGCATCCATGATCAGGTTGTATGGAGGTGTAGGATTTCTAGTTTTATTCCTATTTTACCACATCACAAAATAGTGAACACAATATAAATGAAAAAAATACCATCGTATACTGATTAGAAAATTAAAATGAAGCGGGGATGAGATGAGATGATATATAGAGTGGGTCTGTAGTGATCTTTGAGTATAAAGATGAATGAATCAACTTCTCTTAGTTTCAAGAATAATTTATTCTCTACTAAACAAGGCCAACCATGTGAAGGTGAAATCTCATATGGGCCCTCCCCCCCCTCACATCGCTCTCAATTCCCCAATAACCAATATATAAAATAGATAACAAACAAAAGAAACATATTAATCATGCATAGAAACTACCAGAACAAATATGAAATAAAACTTTAAAACATGTAATTAACCCAAATAATTAAAAATTATTTAAAGAGAATAATAATTCATAAAAATTAAAATATCTAGTTATGTACCTCATCGACCAACGCAACATTTGTATCATCCTTGTTCTGTATCTTCTTCTTGATCATCCAAATCAATATATGTATCAACATCCTACTCAGAAACATTGTTGAAAGGATTGATGATATCATCATCATCATCAATGTCATTCTTGAGCATATCTTCATCGATATCATCATCAAGAACTGACACATTTTCTCCTACGCCTGGTTTATCTTCTCTGTATTCTTCATCTGTCGACCCATATTCATCCTTCTCTAGCTCTACATCATCTTCTTCTTCAATATCATCTTCCTCATCTACAATATACTTGAATGGCCTTTATCTTGGATCATATCTAACAAAAAATGACCAATCTCTCTTACCTGGAACCTTTGAGTAAAAGACTTGTTCACATTGACTTGGAAAAACATAGCGGTCGTTTGTTTTTTCAAACATCGTTGTTTTAATCATCATAAATCCATTGGCATGTTGAATAATGGTTCTTTCCTCATTATGTTCATGCATTCGTAACCTATACCATTTGACATCAAACAAAACTAATTTGAAAGAATTAAAGTCACACTCAATTATATCGTTCAAATACCCATAGTATCTATTTTTAGATTATCGAGGATGTATGTCACTCATAGAGGAAACATTAGTGACTTGGAATACTGCAGTTATCCCACTATCTAAATTTTTTCTAGTTTCATCCAACTGTTTGATGTGAAATTTACGACCATTGCACCACATAGCCTTGTCGTGTTTCAACTACAATATGCCAGACATGTAAAAGATGCATTGTCAATTAATAATAAACAAATTTATATAATTTGGAAAGTAGAATATGAAATAAACGCACCTACAGTGACATAATATAATATAAAATAACTGAATAAAATGGGTGAATTTTCTTTCCTTTCCATATTTCAAACAATATGCTAAATCTATTTCCCTTCGCGTAACATCAAAATCTCCATTATGAAAAGCTTCTCTAATCAATTCAGACAGTTCTTTCCATGATAACCTACTACCATGACGTTCTTTACATCTATCAATCCATACCTTCATCCAATCCAAATTATTTGCAATGTATACATGTAGTGCATCCCAATCTTGAGCAACTGACCGATCACAAAATCACAATTCACCAATATTAAATATTAGTTATAACCATGGTAAATATTAATAACAAATGATGAAAGAATAAATATTAAATGAATATGATCATATACAAAACAAAACTAGAAATTTATATTTATTAAAAATATCCACATTTTAATTACCTCTCACTTTATTCATTGTACCTTTCCCCCAAAACTGCTCCCTTTCAAATATTTTGATGGAGATCACATCCCAAATGAAATCCACTGCATGCATATCTTGCGTTGTTAATTTAGGAAGATACTGACTAATATACACCATGGATTCATATACCATATATCCCTCCACCATAGAACCCTCAGTACATGCTCTTTGTCTAACCAAAGTCTTCAATGATTTTAAGTGCCTCTCCACCATCCACATTGACCTTGTGTGTATAGGTCCACACATTTCAATCTCCTCAACCTGGTGTATGAGGTAGTGTTCTTGTGCATTGAAAAATGATGGAGGTAGATACTTCTACATTTCACACATTAGCCGAGGAATTTCTCTCTTCCAATAGTTTATATCATCTTCATGGATTTATTTTAATGACAACCATCTACAGATCATGAAGCAAGAAAATAGCATGTTTCAACAAAACATTTAAATACATTACAAGTAAAACACATGTCATCAAGTACAACAAAAAAATGTTTTTGTTTTTTGCATATATATTGCAGCTACTTACCTCATGTATTTTCCAACATCATATATAACTTGTTTGACATTGTTGTCAAAGTCATTTGGGAGAGATAGAGGTAGAACATACTATAAAAATAAAAAAGAAGCGCTACTTGTTCAAAACTAGACAAAAAAATAAAAATATCAAAAAATGTACACGACCAATATATAAATATGGATACTAAAATGATTAATTACCTTAATTAAGGTATGCCAATCATGTGATTTTACCCCACCAAATTCACCTTTCTTCGTTAAGATATTCTTTATGTTTGAACAAAACCCGTAGGAAATTTAATTTTTTGAAGGACCTATTTTACACCATTTCTTTGTTGCTTTGTTAATAACCATGGAAGGTTATTTTGGTCTCCATCGTTATTTGATCGGATCACACTTTGCATTGCATGATTGGATTCGCGAATGTCATTACAAATTTTGACATTTTTTTCTTTATCCCTCTTGCCATCTATGATTCCCCATAATGTTTATGTCACATTCTTACCGATATGCATTGTATCAAATAAATGAACTATTTTTAGGTCCTTATAATAAGGAAACCTCACGAATTGAGTGGGATAACATTTCATTCCTCGAGGAAGCCCATTATTACTACCTTCACGACGACAACATTGATGAAGCATAAAAAAAATCAGAAAACTATTTATCAAATGCAGTAAAATAAAATGAATAATTAAAATAAAATTTCAAATCATGATTCCATTCACAATACATAAACAAAATGCGTACCTCGAGGATTAATTCTATTATATGATAACTTCCATAGGCGAGGTGTCATTCTTTGTGGTTTTAGTCCAGTTTCTTGTTTCCCATTGAAAATATATTTTTTAATAGTACGATACTTATGGTTCTTAGAAAGGAAGTTTCAATACTCATCAAACACCTCCTTTCCTAAACTTTTGGACCTACGAGATTTCATCTTAGGACCACAAAATGGACATGCAAATTTACCCTTTGTTGAAGACCTACAACGGATGGATTAATGTGAATTATTAATATATATACAAAATGATTATTTAAACAACATGCATGATATAATCAATTAATTATATACTATTCAAGCATGCAATATGGAACGTTACATACCAAAAAAATGTGTTAGTCCCGGGGCATCATGAATTGCCCATAAAAGTATTCCACGACATTGAAATCTCTTCTGCCCAATTGGTTTACAAATGTCATACATAGTGATTCCCTCCCATAACGTTAGTAGCTTGTCTATAAGAGGTTCAATATACACATTCATATATTTAACTTGGTACTTACCTAATTGTTTGAAATTACATGAAATTACTACCATGGTATGCATATCTATGTAAATAAATAAATAAAAGATGTTATGCAAAAAAAGAGAAAATTGGTCCCCGAGGTGTAGGACAATCGGTGACGGAGTGTGTTGTTAAGCCACTCTGTGTTGAAAAGTCACCGGTTTGAAACCTGCGGGGACAAAAAATCCAACCATGTTAAGGGTTGGTGTGGCTCAGGCCGGGTGTGATCCTCGGGTGATTTTGACGGCTTAGATGCCCCTGAGTCATGGTTTCTCAAGCCACAAGTTAATCCCGATGCCAACAGGTTCGGCCACATTAACAAACAAAAAAAAAAGAAGAGAAAAATGAAAAATTTAAATTCGAGAAATTAATGTAAACAAATACCTAGAATAATCATTGTCAACATTATGTGCTCCCTCTTTATTGACATCCAAGGAGGAATGTTATTGTTTATAACAAAAATATGCCACACTGAGTAAACATACTGAATCTCTCCAAATGGATTAACACCATCACTTGCCAATGAAATCCTAACATTACAAGGTTCATCTGTAAATTCTGGCCATTTTGCAGCAATTTCCTTAAATGCATAACCATCTGCAGGCATTCGAAGAACACCATCTTCAATTTTATTTTGTGCATGGTAATCCATAAAATGTTCTATGCTTTGGCACCTGAATAGTTGCTGTAAATGTGGAATTATGGGAATATGCCAGAGAAAATTTCGAGGGACCATTTTTGTTACTTGATCGGTTCGATATCTACTAATACCACATACCAGACATTCTATTTTTGATGCATGTTGTCCATAATATATAATATGATCATTAGGAAATGCATATATACTTTGATACTCCATGTTGGCACAGGGGAAGACCCAGGGTTCAACGCTACAACAATGCACCAACAAAACCCTAACTACCGGCCCTTTCGGCAACACCTGTGAAGTAGATGAAGTCTCACCCAAGTTAGAGGCAGGGGTGGTTGCAAGACTCAGGTGTTTGTAACCTTAGCTGGGACACAGATCTGTGATTATAACACTTAGCAATTACCTAGCATAGATTACTCATCAATATTCAACCCTCATGATACTTCAAAGATAGCATAGACCATCACAGTATGTACTTAGATCTAAGATAATTAAACACTTAGCCACAACAAGATATGTTAGATTCGACGGATCAATCATTAAGCATATTACATACCAGATCTAACATTCATTCATATCTCAGAAGCAAAAAGCATAAATAGATCTATCTAAACACATCAAAGAACTTAGCAAAGAAAGAGACAAACACATCAGGTCGAGGGATAGAGAACAACACACATATTTACCGTGGTTCACCCCCACCCTGGGGCTACATCCACAAAGTATTCTTCTTTATTAGATTCAGTTAATCAGGTTAAAAAAAATATCCATCCTAATCCCTCTTTGAATAGGACAGAAGATCTACGCATCTCGCAAGATCCTTATTCCTTGCACTATAGCACAAATCCTTCTATAATCTCTCATAGGGACTTGCACTCGGCTCTGCAAGTCTTACATAAAATGTACAAATCCTTGATCACACAAATTCAACCCTTGGCACTTAGCCTACATCACATAGATATATCATCCACACCCTCTCTATATGGCCTAGACATCTATATATATATACAAAATAGGCCTAAACATGGGTAAACCCATGGGCCTACATCCCAATCTCGTTACATTATCCCCAAAAACCCAAAAAGGGGTCTAGATTCCATGATTTCCGCTTTTCTTTGCGCTCCATCTTTGACAAGCTTTCAAATTCCCAAAAATGGTCAAGTATGATCAATTGTTCCTCAAAACTTGGTCAAGGGCCAACATGCCCCCAACACTCACCTATGACTCGTCTTGAGTCACTCAGGTCTGGGTAACTTTGCCTCAAAGGTCTCGATCTTGGCTCGACCTGCTTCGACTTGTCTTCGTTCTATTGCTTCTTGCTCAGTGAATTCTTGAACAACCTCTTCACTGATAGGTCCTTCCCATTGCTGCTCAACTGTAACAACTACTTGTTCTAGTAGTGTTCCTTGGCCTTCAATTTCTTCAAACAATAGTTAGGCCACCTCCTAGCTCGACTGGAGTTTCTGGGTGAATTCCATCACTCTATTCTATGTGGTAAAAATGAGTTGTTGGGCAGTGCGCTATTCCTGGGATCTCTTCATCCTCTCGATGGGTGACAGGAGCTTGACCTGTGTCTTTACTGTATCAGCTTGATTCTTTGCTTCCTCGAGTTGGGACTACAGTTTCTTCAACTCTGGGTCTTCAGATAGTTGTTCATATATCTGCGCACTTTTGCTACTTAGCTATTTACATTCTACAACAAGTGTTTTAATCCTCTCAACTGCGCTCTGAGCATTCAATTCTCGTTGGTCGCACACTTCTTGTGGAGTCTGTGGTATGGTCTGAAGCTCTAATTCCATGACCCTTTGTTGAAGTTGTTGAATGACTTTAGCCAGCTTCGTCACTTGGCACTCTATGGCCTCTTCAGCCTTCTGCTCTAAGCCAGTCACAGAGCGAAATTCTCTGTTGATTGCTTCTTCAATTCCTATCTTCTTTGCGAGCAACTGCTCTTTCTCTTTTTGGATCTTCGCTCTGTCTTCTTCAAATTTTTCTTGGAGAGCATTCTTCTCTTGTTGCGTAGCTTGGCGTTGTTCAATAATTTCCTCCTGTGCTTGTCGAGCATTATATGATAGTAATTGTGACATAAATTATCAATCCAGAGTCATAATCTTATGAGATGTATGCAAAGTATATGCAGGGCTAAAGAATCTATTCTACTCTAACATTCAAAAGGAAGCACTTAAACTAAATCTAAAATCTAGAAAGTATGAAATTGCATCAAAGGAAATTAATCTAATAAACCTTGCAACTGAAACTAAAATTGAATCTAACTTATGAAAACAATTGAAATTGAATCTAACTACGAAAATATGAAAGCTAAAATTAATCTATGAAAACATGAAAGTACGTGAATTAAATCCAATGAAAGCATTTAAAAAGCATCTACAACAACACACGACAAAAAGGTAAATGACAAACCACTATGAGAAAGTAAAATCTTGCATTAAAACAATCCAATACATGACAAATAATGAAAATCACTATCTCAAAACTACAAGACTATGAATCAATGCTCAATCACCCTATTCTTCTATTCTCTATTCTAGAGAGAGGCCTCCTCCAAAATGAGGATAGAACCCACTTATTTATACATGAAAAAATATAACAAACTCATAATTACAGATACACTTTTCTCTCAACCTATCCCTTCAAATCCTTCACAAATATATCTTAGATAAGATATTCTATCCATGATATTCTCCTTGAAGTTAGCTTGAATGATTATCTCCAAATCAAAGCTTGAAGATGAAATTCGAATTTGAAGCTAGGTGGTGATTTTTTACTTTGTGAAAATCTTCAAATATACCTGTAGTCATCACAAAACTCATCCAACTTTCAGATATAATGAAAATATGTTAATTTTCTAATATTTAGTCACAAATTCTCTTAAAAATACTCAAAATAAATAATATTGAAAATGGAAATGTAAACCCATATGTTTTTGTGAAAGTGATGATAATTATGGTTTTATGGAAGAAGGAAATGGAAATAAAGGTGACAAATGGTATATGAAAGATGAATAAAGTGTCGTATTTTTGCGACCCAATAGTGCTTTCTTTAGGGCCTGGGTGGCCTGTGCTTTTTCTTCCTGAGCATGTCGAAGGTGTACTTCAACTGTATCAACAATCTTGCAGAGTTGAACTGATTCATCTCCCACTTTTGTTGTTCCTTCTGGCAGAGGCGCAATAGATATTTCTCGACTAGACTGGGGTGCTTGTTGTACTCCTTGGAGCGTGATCTCAATTTGGCTATACATTTGTTCCTACTTCGCCTCCTGTTTCTCTATGATTTCCTTTGAAGCATCATTGACCAATGCAACAATGAAATCAAAGTCATCCAATGTGAGGACAGTTCTCATCTTGTTTACAGAGGTTCTTGGTTTCTTTCTGGAGGAAGATTTTAGAGGTGAGACCTTCATTTTCTTCGATGAGTCTTCTTCATCCCTAGGTGGTGGTACTTTAACTTTATGAGTTTTTGTATCACCTTATTCATCTAGTGTAATGGAAGTTGTCCTTACAGATAGGCTGTCAACATCCTGAACTTCTTCAGTCTTCTTTGTCATGCCTTCTTTCTTTGCCTTACTGGGCCCAGATGTATCCTGCGTAGTTCTAGGGCTGTCGATGTCGGACATTTCTGCGGGGTCTGCTGAAACAAGGAGGTCTGCCAACCATTTCTTGGTGATCTCTTCCAGGTCTTCTTCTGTAAGCTTATAATAGGACTGAAGTTGTTCCTAGTGCTCATCAACGCATGGGGTTAGGTATATAAAGTGGTTTTCCACGCTAAACTTTATCAGAGGTTGAAATCTCTGTAAAGTGGTCAGGGTTATGCATGGTTCACTCCTTATGGATGCTTTTAATTGGTTATAGTGCATGTGGAAAATGACATTCGATTTCCATTGCTTGCTCATGTCGTTCAAGTACCATGATGTATGAAACTTCGCAACTAGTGGCTCAAAGGGATCAAGGTTTGGGAAGGTTTCACCTTCTGGTATCTCCCATGCAAAAAAAACGATCAGTATCAGGAGCCAGCTAAAATGGAATTCATGCCCCTGATCCTGGGCTTCTCTGCAGTCAATCTCCATTTGATTCACCAGGTACTTTGCCCAGTTCATCTGTAGTCCCTCTGTGCACTTTCTTGCGAGGTCAACTATAAAGCCAGATACTTCTGTTGGTTGATTCTTGCATACCAACTTCCCTGCGATCAGTTGGCATGCGAGGCACACTACAGAATTTTCAATAGAAGCAACCTTGTATCCTCTCGCGCCTTTCTCAACATCGCCATAGGATTATTTGATCTTCTGCACAACAGCGCGGTCTGCGGTCTTTCCAGGAGAGTACTCATGGGGATCAGGGCCCTACATGCTAAGCCCGATGATCCTATTTATCAGCACCAGATCAATGATTATGCAACGATCTAACCACATGTATCCTCCGTAGTAACTTTCTAGCAACAATTTTACACAAGCATTCACCTCCTGGTGTCTGCCGAAGTGTGGTATTTTCATAACGTTGAGCAAAGTAGACTGCGTAAGGTTCATCATCCATTACTGAGGGATGAACTTATAATTCTTGCCCTTAGTTCTCGTCAAGTACTTATATAGGGCAAGCATGTTGTAAGCTTGATGGTCCCCCAGGTTGAAGTTAAAAAACTTCAACGCTGTAACCTTTTACTGATCTGCGTGGTAGGTGCGTACTCCTTTCGGTAGATAGGCAGTGAGTAGGGTGTATTCAAAGTCTCTAGGGACACTATCCCTATTAATCTCACCACTCAGAGGGGGTATGTAAGATGGTAGGATGGATGGCACTAACTTCACGTTGGCTATGTTATCCTTATGCTTAGTTCTTGTTTCTGCATCGGCTCGAGATGTTCCTGCTCGAGAAGTCAGTGGGGAGGCTTGCACTCCTCCTGTCGATGATGCTTGGACTCCGATGGACATTATGTTTTTGACATGACTTTCTCAGTCATTAAATCGAGAAGGACCTCTATGACAGATTCCTCAAGTTCAGTGAGCTCATCGGACATACACACTTGGGAAAGATAGTCGGGGTCACGATGATCTCAAAATGTTGCACTAGGATGAACAATCTTCTTGCAATGATCACTGTAGACAATCACTAGTTCTACGAGCTTCAATTTTTTAGTGGGAAAAAGTGTTCTTCGGGCACGGCACGACGAGATAAATAGTAAATTTGTCAACGATATGCTTAAAAAAGGTATGAATCTTTCATGAACGTTGATCCATCCATTATGGAATGGTCCAACGGTCTGGTGGTGATCCTTTAATTCTTTTCTATCCGTTCGGGGCAGAAGTTGAGTAAATTTGTCAACGATATGCTTAAAAAAGGTATGAATCTTTCATGAACGTTGATCCATCCATTATGGCATGGTCCAACGGTCTGGTGGTGATCCTTTAATTCTTTTCTATCCGTTCGGGGCAGAAGTTGAACGGGTATATCGGTCCAACAACTATATTGCTATGTCACGACGAAGTGCCATATGTCGCTGTTCTGATATCCTAACGAAGCTCAATTCCTATGATTTTTCAATCTACAAAGTTTCCTCTGGAATCTTCTATAACTTTTCAATCTTGGCCCTCTTCTTACTTAGCTTCCTATCCTTTTTCCTAGTGAGCTTCGTCTCGATCATCCTTTTTTCATTATGATCCTTATCTTCTCTCGACATAGTCACTTCGCGATGCTGAGATTCTTTCTTCAGATACAAGGATAATATGCATTCATCATATGGATTATGTATTTCAGTCTTCTGTGGTTCCTCTAATGCTCTTATAGCTTTGACATCCAAGTCCTTGGTGTTTAATAGCTTATATATGTTCTCTTGTTCTTCCATCAAGTAGGCGATCTTTCTAGTCATAAATTCCATGAGTTCTTGCTTCTTCTGTTCTAGGTCTTCCTTTTCTTCCTTTCTTTGGATTTGGTCTTTTTCAATCCACATCTTGCCTAAAAATGCTGGAAATGGGGCATAGTCCTCAATAAATTTAATAACTTTGAATTCTTCCTCCGTCGAAGCTCCATGGGTACTCATAGCTATCCGGGTAATCCTACCACATAGGGTTACCATTTTTCCTTTAAACAACCCTATTTTTCCTAGTGAAGGAACCATAGCATGCCTTCCTAGGGTTTCCCAAGTACTTTCTGTCATAATGTTCATCTTTGTTCCCTCATCCAGAGAATAGTCAATGTCGAAGTCTCCTATTCTTACTTTGATTTTCTCCTTTTCTTTGAAGATCTCTGACAAACTGACATCTTTATGTTCATCCAGGGTTTCTTTCATTTTCAGCAACATAATCTCTGATTCTTTCTGGGGTTCTTCTATAATCTTAGTCCCTTGATCTCCTTCAAGGTTTGCTTGCTCCATATTCAACTTTTCAAGTCTAGCAATCATTCTAGGGAAATCTAGTACTTCATGGTCCATATCCTTACAATAGAGGCAACTAGGGTTTTTCCCAGGGCATTCCTTAGCAAGATGTCATGGTCTTCTACAATTGTAACAAAGAGTTAATCCTCTCTTTCTCTTCAATGATCCCCAAATTTTCTTGTATTGCTTTCTAGGGTCATAATGGCTATCCTACAAAAATTTCTTTCTAGGATCCTGCATCCATTGGTTAGTCGAAAAATTCTTTCTATGCATAGGTATAACATATCTTTCATTATTCTTATCAGATCTATTCATATCAAATGTTCTTTCATCTAATAATTCCCTAGTTTTCAAGCTAGGACAAAATCTATCAAGCATACCTAAATCCATACTCTAGAAACAAAAAATTTCACTTCTTTTACTTCTACAGGGCACAAAGCTTCCAGATCTAAGAACTTTTAACTATTCTTACCTTTATCAGAGCACAGAGCTTACAGATCTTAATTCTTTTCTTTAGTATCAACCTCTTTTCTTGTGGATCTGACTTCTTTCCTTCAGATCTGTCCTTCCTTCTTCAACACAGATATTTTCAGATTAAGTGGATCACTGCGCACTAGGGCATAGATCCATGCACAGAGCTTTCACAATTTCAGGATGAATCTTTGCACAAAGCTTCTTCTGCTCAGTTCCCAGCAATCACAGTTTCAGGTCCAGGGATGATTTTAGGGGCTAAATTTYGCTAATGGGCTAATTTTCTATGGTTTTTCCAAAAATGAGATTCACTATTTTAAAAATGATTCACCCAAATTCTATAGGATACAATTAATTTAACTTAAAAATCGCTAAAATTTTATAAAAACTATATAAAATCCTTAGAAATTTGAATATTTTTACAARCATTTCACCAAACATTTATAGTTGGGATATGAGGGATTAGTAATATTTGCCAAGGTTTCTACATTTTATAATAAATTTCCATCCTTAAAATCATCCCTGTTTAGGTCCCGACAACAGAACCATTTGTTGGCACATGGGAAAACCTAGGGTTCAACGCTACAACAACAAACCAACCAAACCCTAGCTACCGACCCTTTCGACAACATATGCGAAGAAGATGAAGTCTCACCCGAGGTAGAGGCAAGGGTGGTTTCAAGAATCAGGTGTCTGCAACCTTAGCTGGGACACAGATATGTGATTATAACACTTAGCAATTACCTAGCATATATTACTCATCAATATCCAAACCTCATGATACTTCACAGATAGCAAAGAGCATCACAGTATGTACTTAAATCTAAGATAATTCAACACTTAGCCACAACAAGATAGGTTAGATTCGACGGATCAATGATTAAGCATCTTACATACCAGATATAACATTAATTCATATCTTAGAAGCACAAAGCATAAATATATCTATATAAACACATGAAATAAGTTAGCAAAGAAAGATACAAACACATCAGGTCGAGGCACAGAGCACAACACACATATTTATCATGGTTCACCCCTACCCTGGGGCTACGTCCACAAAGTCTTCTTCTTTATTAGCTTCTGTTAATCAGGTTACAACACACAACCACCCTAATCCCTCTTTGCATAGGACAGAAGATCTGCGTAGCTCGCTAGATCCTTCTTCCTTGCACTACAACACAAAGCATTCTATAATATCTCACAGGGACTTGCACTCGGCTCTGCAAGTCTTAAATAAAATGCACAAAGCCTTAATCACACAAATTCAACCCTTGGAACTTAGCCTACATCACATAGATAGATCATCCACACCCTCTCTATATGGTCTAGACATCTATATATATACAAAATTGGCCTAAACATGGGTAAACCCATGAGCCGACATCCCAATCCCGTTACATTATCCCCAAAGACCCAAAAAGGACCCAAAAATGGGTCTAGCTTCCATGATTTCCACTTCATGTTGTGCTCCATCTTTGACAAGTTGTCGAAGTCCCAAAAACGCTCAATTATGACCAAGTGTTCCTCAAAACTTGGTCAAGGGTCAACACTCCATTCTAATGTCTTTCATAATGGCATGTAAATCTTGATATGTGCGAGGTAAAATATTTGACAAGGGTAAAAAAAATTCACCTAACAATCTAAAACATAAAAAATAAATAGTTAATTTAAAGAATAGGGATTGTAAATATTGCATTTTTATTTTACACATTAATTAACACTAAAAAAAAATGGGGAATAGTCAACCTTTATGTAGATGTGAAGTAACATATTACATACCTTGGGATCTGTGTCATACAAGTGTTAAAAAAATGATTCGTAACTTTCAAATTCACCAACAACAATGTAGTGGAGAGAAGATTTTCTCTTGAACCTTTATAAATTCATTTATTTGCCTTTTCAATCAGAGGTTCATCATAAATACCATCACTAATGTCCCCATGATCCTCATCTGGATGGCCGAATAAGTATTGAATCATTTGATTTGTCTCATCATCTTGAACTATGTTATTATTGTCATCTACTTCCATGGGATCATTAACTTGATCTTCATTATCTTCTTCAAGTTCTTCATCTTGTACTACCACATCATTTCTGCTACTACTTGGTGCTTTCCGCATAAAGTTAGGGGGAAAATCTAACTTTATAATTACAAACAATCATGGAAAATTAGTGCATATATAAAACATTATAAAAATTTGAGATTACAATAAATATTAAAATAGATAATGAATTTATATACCATCAGATGATATTCATTTGATCCCCCGTCCATGTGCCCATATTTTCTACAATGTTTTGTAGCTGTTGCTATTAAAACTCTTTTGGGATGTCTAGTACAAAATTTTTTACAAGGGAAATAACTTTTACCATCACCCTTTTCACCCTCTTTAATTCTTTTCTCATCTCTAATGTTTTCTGACATTCTTCCCCACAGACTTATACTGAAACAAATACCTGTCTTTTGTTCACTGAGAAGACCCACAAACCCTTTTTGAAGCATCGTTATTATAGAAAAATTGTCACAACATCCATCAAATTAAACATATTTATATATTTTATAACGTCACAATTCCGACGTTAAAAAACCTAAGTGATCATTAGTATTTTGACTTGGTCAACATACTAAGGTGTCCGTTGGAGGGGGAAAACCTAGTTTCCAAAAGGTTGCAATTGCAACAACTATCTTCACAAACATGGCAAGAGAGACGTCTAACTCACAAATGTGGAAAGAGAGACAACTAGGTGGAAAACATGGTAAGAGCGACGTTAACATGACAAGAGATATGTCAACGTGGCAAGAGATACGTCAACGTGGCAATACCGATGTTATCGGGCAATATAATTTTTTTTTTTGTAAATTTTCTCTATTTTGCGACAATATGGGCAATTTTGTCCATAACGCCGCAAATAGAACGTCATAATTTTTACAATATGTACTAGTGATTTACCTTTACTCACAACTTCTTTTTGCAAATAACTTTTCTATAATTAGTCAATGAATAACTTATTTTCCCTTAACTAACTTCTTGTTGCAACCACTTTATTATTTAATATATTTCTTGGTCAACCACTTTGACTATTCAATCTTCTCATCACAACTAATATTTTACCATAACTACCAAACTCACAACTTCTTGTTGCTAGTAATTTATTTTTAATTATTTTCTTAATGCAACAACTATACCCATTATCAACTCCTAGTTACCATCAATTTGACTAATACACTTCTTCTAGGAGCTTCTAGAATAATTTACTTCTTTGACTTTCTAGGATCTTCTAGATAACTCATGAGGGTTCTCCAACTTCACATGGCCATAACTCTCTAACCATGAGGAGTTATGTGAAGTTCCACATATCACCACAAATGGCATGACATGTACTATCCATCTAGAATAGTCTTACCTACATATTCATTGATCTTCATGTCTTTATATCTCAAACAAACACGGGTCCCTTACCAATACATTTGTGCCACCGAAATTCACTACCAGACTTCTTCCAAGGGTTTATATCAATCTCTAAGGTTTGACATCAATCTACAATATCACTCTCCAAGGGTTGACATCAATGAAAAAAACAATCGAAACCAATTTTCCATCAACGTAAGACAATTGTTTGAAAATCTCCCCCTTTGGCATTGATGGCAACACCAAAATTGAGTGCAACACTTAGTCATGATAACATTCATGTTCATACTCCTCATCAATGTTTCTATATCTCCCCCTTTGACATCAATGGAAAAGGGTATCTTCCTTTAAGGATGCTCCCCCTGTCTAAATGCCTTTGATATTTATTTATGTTTCTAAGTCAAAGATTACTCTCTCTCCCTTCATATGAATAATATCTCCACCTTTGAAAAAGGGTATCACTCTGATGTAATAATTAATTCATATTGATCATTCTTCCCTTGTGAAAATTGTTCCCCTAGAAACATGCCTTAGTTCTCTCTCTCCAAGCATCTAACTCTCTATCCTACATCCGATGAATCTCTTCCCTTGGAATCATACTTATATTATTACCTCTTTGTCTGACAACTTCTCTAAATGATATTTCTACCAATCATTTTGGTTCTTTTTATCTCTCTTGACCTCTCTGCAATATGTTTTGTAGAAAAATATAAGTCTTCATGTACATGCTTCCTTTTGGAGTTATTTTCTATTGGTGGTTCCTTGTGTAATCAAATGAAATATATGAAATGAAATCTAGAATAAACATTCAAATATTTTTGCATAATTATCATCCATTATGATAATGTTCCTTTGTCTCTGAACCTGTTATCCATCGACCAAGTTTTGAGGAAACCTTGGTCAGAGTTGGCCCACTTTTGGATTTCAACACATTGGTCGACGAAGGAGCACCCAGGCAGAGCTAAGATCACGAATCTCACTTATTTTGCGCGCTATGTGAACCAGTAAAGGGTTCTTTAGGGTTTTTGTAATGGGTTATGGGATGTCAGCCCATGGTGTTTTCCCATGTTTGGCCCTATTGTAAGGGTTTGTAAAAGTATAAATAAAAGAAGAATGTATGGTAGAAGTAGTAGTCTTTGGAGCTAAGTGCAAGTAGTTCGAGTGGCTTTGTGCAAGTGAATGTTTGTGTGTTAAGACTTTGTACTTGATAGAGATTTGGCTCTGTGCCTTGATCTAGTTTTTGTAAGGAGGATCTGGTGCTCAGTGCGCATATCTCTTGTTTGGTGTGAAGCTAGGCTCTGTGGCTTAGTGCACAAGAGTAACAAAATGTAAGATATTGATGAGTAATAAAGAGGTGAAGCGGTTGGTGGACATAGCCCCACACTGGGGTGAACCACGTACATCTCGTGTCTTATGGTTTTGTTTGTGTAATGATTATCCCTGTTATGTTTTTCGTAGTGCTTAGATTATATATGTAATGGATATGTGTATGCTTCTTTAATGCTTTGCTTATGTTAAAATGCTAGATCTAATTCACAGTGCTAAGTGCTAAGTGTTTTAGGTGCATAATATTTGTTGTTACTACGCTAGATTTATCCTTGGGTATGATCTGCGATGTTAATAAGGTTAATGAACTAATGTATGTAACTCACTAAGCGTTAACAAAATACCCTGCGAAGTGCTATTCTCACAGATTTTGTCCCAGCTTGGTTATAGACACCTGTGTCCTGTAACCCCCCTCCTTCAACCTCGAGGAGACTTTGCCTGCCTTGTAGGTGTTTCCGAAAGAGATAGTAGTCGGGTTTTTTTTGGTGTGTTGTTAAGCGTTGAACCCTAGGTCTGCCCCTGTGCCAACAAATGGTTCTAATGCCGATACCTGGAACTATGATTGCTGGGAACTGAGGTAAAGAAAAAGGGAATCTCTATGAATAGATCTGTTGCTGAAGTGCGCAGTACTCTACTTGACTTGTGAAGATTTGTGCTAAGAAAGAAATATTATCTGAAGAGAGGTAAATCTTTGTGTTTTGAAAAGAGTAAGATAAGTGAAATTTTTTGTTTTGAAAGCACGAAACTAAGTATGTTTAACAGATTTTGTCCTACTCTGAAGGCTAGGGCATAGTTGAAAGAAAGAGTTTATTTGAGTAAATTTAATGGAAATGAAGAATGATATGTTATTCCTATGCATAGACAGAGTTCTTGGACTAATAAATGGATGCAGGAACCTAGAAATAATTTTTGCATATTGCAGGTCCAACTGTATGATCCTAAGGGAAATGCATAGTACAAAAGAGGTTGGGGAAAATTTAAAATAAAAAGAGGATTAACTTTGTATTATAATTGCAGAAGACTGGGACATATTGCTAAGGAAATCCATATAACAGGTCCTATTTGTCTTTGTTGTAAGATTGTTGGTCATGAGGTTGAGGATTGTCCAAACATGAATGCTAAAGTTGAATGAATGAACATAAGACTTTGAAGAGAGTCACGAGACTAAGGGAACGCTTGAGAGTCATAAAGAGAAAGAATCAAAGGAAGTTCAGACTACATTAACACAGTTGAAAGAAATGATGGATGTTCACAACGATGTCAGTTTACCAAAGATCCTGAAAGGAAAACAATGCATAAGTGAAAGGATATAAGACTTCGACATAGACTGTGTCTTGGATGAAGAAACACAAGTGAATATTATGACAGAAGAAACTTGGAAATTTTTGGGAAAACCTACTGTGATACCTTCATTGCGAAGGATAGGCTTGTTTAAGGAAAATATGATAACCCTATGTGGAAGAGTTACTAATGTACCTATTATTATTCATGGAACATTGATTGAAGAGGAATTTTAAGTCATTAAGTTTATTTGGGACAACACCCCTTTCCCACTTTTACTAGGTAAGCCTTGGATTGAGAAGGATCAGATTAGAAGGAAAGCAGAGGAAGAATCTACAAAAAATAAAAATAAAGAACTAAGGGATTTTATAGCTAGGAATATAGACCAACTAATAGAAGTACGAGGGGATAAGTTGAAGAAACAAAACAAAGTAACAATGCAGGAGGGACATAAGGAAAGAGAATCAACTATCAAGGTTGAAAGAATGAAAGAAGGCTTGAGGAACCTATCTATGTCCACTCATGATGTGTTAAGAAAAGGGATATTAACATTAGACCCTTTGAGGGTACCTCAACATTGTGAAGACAATGCGCTAGGAGAAAATAAGAATATGAATGGAAAGAGGATTCTAGAAACAATTAGAGAAAAACAGATCACATTGAAGAAGGTAAGGAAGCACAATAAAAATAAAGCTAAGTTGGAAAAGCTACAAGAAGCTACAAACACTAGATCAAAGACTTCACATACTCGAACCTCGCAGGAGGTAGGTTTGCAGGATTTGAACCTCACTAGAACAACAGGTCCGCATAGAATGGAACAAATTTATGGGCTGATGGATTTATTTTGAACGTTGAGACCACACCATAATGGAGAAATTTACATTGATGAAGGCATTTCCTAGTTGTTGGAAGATTCGTTATGATACCTCGCCTATTTAACTCATTGATCAATGTGCTGGGACCATTTTTTGCTACCCATAATTGACTGAGCTAAACATAGAATTTTCCAAGTGTCGAGTTGTGTCATCTAAAACTAGACCCCGCCTATCTGTTTGCCTACCCTTCCTGTCCATTTGCCTACCCCGCTTCTTTGTTAAAAACTAGAATGTTGGGTGAAACTAGTGAATTAGAGAAGTATGCCAAGGAGGTCCTTAAGAATATAATGGTCAAAAGACCGATATCTGAAGGTGTCCAGGTGTCGTCAACTAGGGGACTACATGCTTCCCCTTCGACTTGACGTCGTTTTGGTCGTGTCAACCCCATAACTGAACAAATAAGTAACCACTGTGCCCCACCGCTTCTGAAGATAATGAGTCTGACTCACCAGGAGAAGGAGGAGAAKATGAAGCAGAAGGACAAGGAGGAGGAGATGAAAGAGAAGAAGAACAAGGAGGAGGCRAAGCTACACTGTTGGAAGATCCCCCTGTTGGGAAAGTCACATCACAGAAGAGGAAGGTTTCTCCGAAGAAATCCTCAGCAAGGAAGAAGAAACATGMTAATAAGCCCCCAGTTATAGTCTACCCTCATTGAGGATGATATTAGTTTGGTCCACAGAGCTATGGAGGATGCTTTTGAGGACATATTGCACAGATATGGGGAGAAGCAGGAGGATCTATATGGAAGGATAAAAAAGGAATTGAAGGAAGTGAAACAAGTTGTTCATTTAGTCCATATAGTACCTACTGTGCCCTCCCCGTCACAAACTATAGAATTGGTAGATGAACCAACCTAATTGAGAAGAATCACAGATACAACAAAAGCACGATTCTAGAGAGTCCAGGAATAGAAGGAGAAGGTTACAGAATCTTGAAGAAAGAGAAAGATGAAGTCCTAGTGCAATTACGAGAAGCACATGACAATGTAGCAGCCTAGGAAAGTGATAAAACAAAACTTCAGGCAAAGCTCCAGGAGGAAAAATCCTAGCTACAAAGAGAAAAGGAAAAGTTTCTTGTAGAGAGGGAAATGTTCAAAGAAGCGGTGAGTAAAGCATGTCTCTTTGTACCAGGCTTGGTACAGGAGGATTGGGATCTGGTTGAAGTTCAAGTAGTGAATCTCATTGAGACCCTCCAATAGCTTTAGACTAGGATAACAGATTTTGAGGCCCAAACAATACCGACCACCCCATAGGAGGTGCGTAACTAGAGGGGGATACTGTTAAGAATGCACTAATAAGGATAAGAACCCTCACGTCAGAATGAAAACAATTGAGTGATAGAAGGACATAGACTTATGAAAGCCTCACTGAGGATCCAGAGCTAAGGAAGCTGGAAGCGTAGTTGTAGTAGGTGCAACATCATGCATTTTTTGGGAAGGCACAGATGAATATGATCATTGCGGTAGAAATAATGAAGAGATCCTAGGAGCAACACATAGTACATCAAAAAATCACTTCCCTTCAGGGTAGGGTAATGGAAGTGAGACAAAAGCTACATACTGTGTAGGATGAATCCTGCAAGGTGTTCGAAGATATTGATGGACAAGGCTCACAATTGGATCAAGTGGTTGCAACAGTAGAATAGTGCATGGAAGGGCATGTCACAGATCAGACGATCCAGGAGCTCGTTGAGTAGGAGGCTCAGGAAAAGAAGAAATTCGAGGAAGTCGAGTTAAGATCGAGACCTTTGAAGCAATGTTGTCTGCACCTAAGTGACTCAAGATGAGTCACATGTGAGTGTTGGGGGTCTGTTGGCCCTTGACCAAGTTTTGAGGAAACCTTGGTCAGAGTTGGGCCACTTTTGGAATTTGACACATTGATCAAGGTAAGAGCACCTAGGCAGAGCTGAGATTGCGGATCTCACTTATTTTGCGGGCTATGTGGAGCCAATAAGGGGTTATTTAGAATTTTTGTAATGGGTTATGGGATGTCAGACCATGAGGTTTTCCCATAGTTGGCTCTATTGTAAGGGTTTGTAAAAGTATAAATAAAATAAGAATGTATGGTAGAAGTAGTAGTCTCTGTAGCTAAGTGCAAGTAGTTCGAGTGAATTTTTTCAAGGGAATGTCTGTGTGTTAAGGATTTGTGCTTGATAGAGATTTGGCTCTGTTCCTTAATCTAGTTTTTGGAAGGAGGCTCTGGTGCTCAGTTCCCAGATCTCCTATCTAGTGAGAAGCTCGACTCTATGGCTTAGTGCACAGGAGTATATAAATGTAAGAGATTGGCGAATAATAAAGAAGCAAAGTAGTTAGTGGACATAGCCCCACACTGGGGTGAACCACATACATCTGGTGTCTTATGCTTTTCTTTGTGGAATGATTATCTCTGTTATGTTTTTCTTAGTTCTTAGATTAGATATGTAATGGATATGTATATGTTTCTTTAATGCTTTTCTTATGTTAAAATGCTAGATATGATTCACAGTGCTAAGTGCTAAGTGTTTTAGGTGCATAATATTTGTTGTTACTATGCTATATCTATCCTTGGGAATAATAAGGTTAATGAACTAATGTATGTAACTCACTAAGCATTAAAATAATACATTACAAAGTGCTATTTTCACAGATCTGTGTCCCAGCTTGGTTACAGACACATGTGTCCTGTAACCCCCCTACTTCTACCTCAGGTGATAATTCTCCTGCCTCACAGGTGTTTATGAAAGGGCTAGTAGTTGGGGTTTTGTTGGTGCGCTGTTAAGCATTGAACCCTGGGTCTACTCCTATGCCAACAGAACCACTCTTTGAACAAATCTATGAATACATGCTCTCGTCCATTGTCATATATATGTCCAAACCTACTAATTTTTCTTACAAATCCATCTCTTTCCGTATTTTCGAAGACACTCTTACACAAATTTCCGTAATTATGACCCATCTGTCTCTATATTATCATGAAGTATTCACTACTGCAACTGATCAATATACAATATTTTACTTCTGCTAATTGACTGCTTTGAATTTGTCTATTCAAACTCTCCAATTTTCTCGAAGGATGGTTCTCTGGTATGTCTCAGCTACTGCATAGACTCCCCCTATATAATATTCATATTACCTGGGAGTTTCTAAGACAGATGGCTCAAAACAATTCCCTATCTAATGTAGAATCATCATCATCTTCATCGTTAGATTCATCATCTCTCTAAACTATGAATTATTTCTTTCTATTTGTGGATTCATCTTTCACTATAGTACCTGAAAGTACAATATCTCGAATCTGTTCCTTATTTACATGTCATTCTTTTCTTTCATTTATTTTCCAAACCTTTCTGTATCTAACATCTTCCTTTTTCTTTATAGATTTGTCTTCATCTCATTTTATTGCCAATCTTTTGATCTATGGGACCTGTTCTTTGTTCACATGTTCTTCCTATTTTATTATATCTGATATCAATGTTCTCTTTCATGGAAGTATCGATCAGGCTTCTATAATAATGAGCTATGTGTCCATAACTATTCCATTTGTAATATTCAATATTACGTGAGGCCACATGAGCATTTCTTTCTTGAACATTTCTTTTATAATCCCTACAATTTGTAACCTTATGTCCAAAGTTAGTACAATAAAAACAATGACCATAAAACAAATTTACATACCTATGAGTGAATGATGTTCTTTGTGGTGTATTCCTTCTGAATTCCTACCTTGACTGATCATGATCACGATTGAAGCTTCTTTGTGGCTTGAACATGGATGGTATTCTTGAAAATGTATCTTTATTAGTTTTTTTATATTCTGGTTGACCATGATTCCTTCCTTTCAGTACTTCTTCATAACTCTTTTTCTTTTCTTCATTCTTAATTTCTAGCAACCTAGATTTGTTCTCTTCATTCTCTACAACTGATGAAGATGTTTCTGTCTCTTCAACGTTCTTGCTAAGATTGACAATTTTACTTCTCAATGTGACAACTTCTTCTTCAAGCTTCTCAACCTCTTCTTCTTTATTCATTGTCTGAGACTTCATGACTTTTTATATTCTCTTCGCTTCTTCAAGCTAGATTTTTAATGTGATTATTTCTTCTTCAAGTCCTTTCTCTTCTTGACCAAACTTTTCCTCAAGATGGTTTAGATCGTTGGTTCTTTCCTTAAGATGATCTGCAAATATATTATCTCTCATTTATACTTCTTCCTTACGTGATACTATGTTGGTTTCCAAATACTTCTTTTGATGTTCAAGATTTTATTCGATCTTTCTGGCTTCTTCTAGCTGAGTTCTTAAGTTCTATATGCCCTATTGGGCTTCTTAAAAAATGTGAACACTTTCCTTTTGTTTCATTAACTTTCTTGTTTTATTATCTTTCTTTTCTTAGTTCATCTAAAGCACTGATCAATTTTCCTTCATAATTGTCTTCTATTTCAATTAGTTTTTCAGTCTCATTTCCTTCATGGCATTCCATTTCAAGATGTTCGTGTTTTTCACAATTAAAGAAAAACAACATACTTTTGTTGATTATGTACTCTTCATATTTTGAATATGTTTGACATGATGCACATCTTTCTTCATGATCTATACCTGCATCTTCTTTGACATTCTCTGACTCTGTGATGGGTGAAGAATAGATATTATGTAACTTATCCTAAATTTATTTAGCTGATGAACATTTACCAACTTTTTCCTTTACTAAATCATATAGTCCTTCCAAAATGAAATCCATTGCAATTTTGTTATTTTGTTTCAGTTTCTTCTTTTCTATATTCTTTTCATTTTTTGAACTATCATATCCCGTAACAACTAATTTCCAAATATCATACCCCTATTCCTTTAAGAATAATTTCGTCCTTCTACTCCAGATCTCATACTTTAAACCATTCCGACCATTAAACAATGGTACTCCATTCTTAGAATAATCCATGATCTTCTTCCAATGGTTAAACTATTTCATGAAGGAACCTTCTTTGATACCAATTGTTGGATTACTAATTTATNAGTAAGGAGAAATTATACCAATTATTAATCATTTAAACCACAATGCATATTATTTTACTTATTAAAAAATGTTCATCTATTCATCATCAATATCTTACTGTATCATGAGCATTAACATTCATTAATGCATAATAAAAAATAACAAACACATCCACACAATGCACAATACACCAATATTTATGTGGAAACCCAATGTGGGAGAAAACCATGGAATTCTTTTCTTATATGTCAAGAATTACATTCAAGAAAGCACCAACTTCCAATTCTCCAAATACAACTGGAAGGAGGCTCTGACCCCCTAGTTTCTCAGGATACAACCTAAGGGAATCTCCAACTCCCCAATTCTCTAGCTATAACTAGAAGGAGGCTAGAACCACCTATGTTCTCTGGCTACAACTGAAAGGTGGCTACAACCACCTATCCTTTCTCCATCCAACTGCCCTGAAATATAAGTAGAATGATGGAACCATTGTCACATTGTCACTATGAGATATATTCTGTAAACCTATACCAATCTATACCACTGACCTGTAATCAACCTATGCCACTATTCTATAACCAACCTATACCTATGCCTTTCCTGTACCAACAAAAATGAATACACCAACAACATGTACCAATACTCTCCTTAATATATCAGATTTGATAACATATATCTTATACCCAAAATCACAAGAATATAACTCAAACCATGTGCCAACAATGCACATCAATCATGTACAAAAACCATGTAGATCAACACTATACAAAGATAACCAACAACATATACCAATCATGTATCAACAAGAAACCAAACTATGCCTCAATAAGTTGTATCAAGATCACCATGTACTTCAAGTATGTATCTCATCCATGTACCCAATCATATACCTCTACCATATACCAATAACATCGACTAAGATAACCAACAAGATACCTCTTGCAATTCACCACACTCTCCATAAATCAAATACCATAAATCCTCACATCAACCATGTGACACAACCTTGTTGTTATACAAACTCCATCTATACCAACAACTTCAACAACATACCTAAAAAAAAACCCCTCAAACATGAACCAATACAAAGATTTAGTAGATATACCTCATATCAACTCTATAGCAAGCCCCAAACTTCCAAGAGGGAATCCAACATATTTACAAGGAAAACTCTCAACCAGATTCATAAATTCAACACTACACATATGAAAACCATACCTTTTTTCTTCTTGTAGCATTTTGTTTTCGCGATTATGTTGTTGTGAATATGCTGCCACAGTTTTTCCATGGYGATTTTTTTGCCGCACTTTTTCTGCCACGTTTTTTTTGTGGTGATTTTCCTGCTGCACTTTTCCTGCTGTGATATTTCTGCCACACTTTTTCTGCCATATTTTTTCTGCCGCACTTTTTCTACCATGATTTTTCTACCGCACTTGTACTGCCACACTTTCTTTGCCAYATTTTTCTCTATCAATAATGCCTGTGCAAATAATCTTTCACAAAATAGATATTCAATGATATTGAATAGGTGTTAATGAGAGAGCCTTTCTCTCTTATTTATACTTCCATGTAGCTTCCTCAAGGGGTTACCTTCTAACCAACTTAACCACCTTTCCTTCTTTTAGGGATAATCCACTTATAACCACTTTGTCCACTTAACTTAACCACTTTCCACAAATAGTAAGTTCTCCACTCCTAGTTGCAACTAAATTTATTATTTAATTAATTTATTTTGCAACCACTTTGACTTATCCATAAATAGTAAACTCACCACTTCTTGTTGCAACCACTTTATTATTTAAATAATTTATTTTTGCAACCACTTTGACTACTTTATTATTTAAATAATTTATCGTTACTCACAACTTCGTGTTGCACCTAAATTTTCTATAATTAGTCATTTCAGAACTTCTTTTCCCTTAACTAACTTCTTGTTGCAACCACTTTATTATTTAATTTATTTCTTGGTTAACCACTTTGACTATTCAATCTTCTCATCACAACTATTTTACCATAATTACAAAAATTACGACTTCTTATTGCAAATAATTTATTTTTAATTATTTTCTTGTTGCAACAACTATACCCATGATTAATTCCTAGTTCTAGGAGCTTCTAGAATAATTGACTTCTTTGACCTTCTAGGATCTTCCAGATAACTCATGGAGATTGTCCAACTTTACATGGGTATATCTCTCTAGTCGTGAGGAGTTATGTGACTTTCCACATATCACAAGAAATTACATGACATGTTCTATCCATCTAGAATAGTCTTACCTGCATATTCACTGATATTCATGCCTTTATACCTCAAACAAAATCGGGTCCCTTACCCATACCTTTGTGCTACCAGAATCCACTACCGGAATTCTTCCAAGGGTTGATATCAATATCTAAGGGTTGACATCAATATACAATATCACTCTCCAAGGGTTGACATCAATGAAAACCAACAATCCAAACCAAATTTCCATCAACCTAAGCCAATTGTATGACATTAGTTAGAACTAGCCAACACAATTTGTCAAAATATATTAGAGCTAGAACTGAGATTTAAGAGAAGTCCTATAGACACATAAGTCTCCTTATTTTTTTTTTAAATTCAATTTGATTCGGTTTTGATTTTTTTTAGGACTTGAAAGTTCACACTCTCTATTGTATGTTTATAATGTATCATATAAATATATAAGATCACTTTTAATGAGCATAAATCTCTTTATTCAAATATAATTATTAATATTCTTCATTTCGATAAATTATTATTTTTCATTGATTCAAACATATTGTTTTAAACTAGACCATCTTATATATCATATCATTAGTTTTCAAATTGTTTCACATATAAAATAACAAGTATATTAGAAATAAAGATAATATTGAGAAAATAGTTCATCATGCTTATATATATATATATATATATATATATATATATGTGTGTGTGTGTGTGTGTGTGTGTGTGTGTGTGTGT
>JASDQU010013111.1:55315-99321 GCA_032191745.1 Picea mariana | reverse complement strand
TATATATATATATATATATATATATATATATGTTTTAATAGATTATTAAGATGAAGAAAGTTTCAAAATTTGGGATGTATAGGTTTACACTATTGATATATCCTAACCATTGAAATGAAAAAAAACAACGCAATATCAATCATTGAGTACTTGCATTGGATTGACTTAAAAAATTATATAACACAAAATGATAGGGTATACTAATTTCAATGAGGACATAAGAAAAATCTATTTAGAGAAATTAAAAAGTATAGAAATTAGGTACTTGAACTTGAATTGAGATAAGCAATGATATAACACAAAAAATAGGGTGCATTTATTTTAGAGGTGGTACAATGAAAAATGATCTAGTGCAATTAGTTGCATTCATTTCAATAATGACATGATGAAAAACAATTCTATGAATTAATTTTAGTGATGATAGGTGCATTGATTTTAGTGATGATAGAATGGAAACTGATTTAGAATAATCAACTAGTTGTATTGATTATAACAATGATATAACACAAAGCAACAGGGTGCATTGATTTTAGTGATAATCCAGTGAAAAATGTTTCAGTTCATTGATTGATGAAACAATAACAAAGAAATTGATTTGGTACATTGGTTTCAACACCGACATAATGCAAATTATCAAGTTAAATGACTTTAACAGTAACACAACACAAACCAGTTTCAAAATACAAAGTATAAGTTGAAGTCCTATACTTTTTCTTTTCTTGGGTGTGATTTATCTAGTAGTATTTGCACATTAAAACCATTATAATATTAAAATATATAGAGTGCATTGATAGATACAATGTATTAATATTATATGTCTTGATTTAAAGGCTTTAATAGTCTTCCAAATCAACTTCCTATCTAATCTCTCCAATATGAAACCATGAAAAAGATGGCTCTTGTGGTTAAAGTAAAAGATGGAGAAAACATATTGAGATTGTCCACTAATTAATATACCTATTATTTGTTATATGGATACTACTACTTTCTTACTATTCACGTTATTGTTCATTGAATATTGTTACTTTATTACAGTGCACGTTAATCCTTGTGTAGCTTTTGAAGTATCCTTGATAATAGTCTCTAAATTAAAAATGATACTTAGTAAATATCAAAGGATCAAATTCATTTAAAACATATACATACACATATTGATGAATTTCTATGTAGGAATTAATTGGAAACAAAATATTTCCATCTTAAGTCGAAAACTCTCATGCACGGAGCTCAGGATCAAATCCCTCTAGGTGCAAACATTTTTTTAAGTTTTCCACTTTAAAAATGATTTTCGTCTAGAAATTTTTAATCCATATCAATAGATGATAAATCTAGAATTACGTTAAATTTATATTGATGTAACACAACCAAACCCCTAAATCCTCCTAGTCTAGTGGGATGTCAAATTTTCACTTCCAATACATGTCAAGTCTTGGGTTAGCACCCTCCACGACTACTATCCATCTTGGTGTATATGAATACTTCTCTTACCACAACATCCAATTGTGTTAGATGTATTTACTCAACACCCAACTTCCCGATAGTTCTGTACCAAAATTCCACTATGGGGAAAAGGTATTAAGCATCCTTGTTCGGATGGTGGATATTCACTCCTCATGGTTAGATCAACGGTCGATGGTGAATCAGGATTTCTATCCATCGATAAATTTGGTTACCCTGACCACAATTCCATCCTAATTGGATTTCTTTGATGGACCTATTTTCAATAGATCCAATGGTATTTAATCAAGAAATCAATATTCCTGATTAAATTGGTACCTTGAAATACACAACATAAAATAAATGTTACATCATCCATTCAACATGTAAAAAGGAGGAGTCCTCAACAAATCTACAGTCTTGGTTAAAACGTAACACATATCCAGTAGATTGATGGTTCTTGTCCACTCAGGGTGTTTTGTCATCAGAATAATCCCACTTTTGGTGATCATGAGTCTTTTTTATTAGAATTATCCAATGAGGCTCATTAGATAGATTCATAAACCCTCATATTGTCCCACAAAATGATCATGGGTCACTCTAAATCCTACAACTACACAATATTTAGCTGACACCATTCTTCGCGTAGGTTTTATTCCTCAAGATGGATTGTTTTAGATCCAATGGTCCTAAATATATCAGAGTCCATACCAATATATCTATATTCCTTGGATCTCAACATCATTCATTTTCAATTGATAACCCTTCCCATGTCTGCCCCCAGACCTTCCAGATCCGTAGTTTCCTAATAGGCTTATAACCTTGACACTTCAAGCATTGACAATGCAACATGCCGACTCTAAACCTAATGAACTATAAAGTATTATGTAAATATGACTTAGAATGGTGATCCGGTAAAGTTGAAAAGGGGCCAGACTGCCTAGGAAATGTATTACTTCATTTAATTTAATAAAATACACCACTGGCTGCAAGAAGGACAAGGACAAAATATATAGGGGGCTATGATTCCACGATAGAGGGGGATTGAGGGGATAATTCCTTTTATTATTATTTTATTTTACCATAATTGATTTTATGGAGAAAAGGGGTTACATGAGCTTCTTGGGGGAGGCCACGTGGTTCTTTATTTCCAAGTAATTATATAAACCCATATTTGGTTTGGGTGGGCGTTCACTGGTTCTTATTCGTTCACATGTTCTTATTCATTCATTGTTACACCTTTTACACTATTCAGTTTTGGCGAGCCTCACTCTTGCTACATTCGTATGCTCTCGGTCTGAGCATGGATATGAATGGCTACATGAGGGTGGCTTGGGGTGAAGTTACATGATCATTCTTCCCCTCGTTCGTCTTCTTCCCCTTGCTTCCTTGTTCTTCTTACTCTTCACTCACCACTGATAGTTTGTGTGCTCTTGGGATGAAAATGGAAATGAATGGAAGGAAGAGGAGAGCCATTGTTGAATGGATATAATGATTTACTAAATATTCCAGGAGGGAATGGATGCCTGAGTGCATGAGATTTATGGCAGTTCTGATGGAAATGTCCACAATTGAGAGTCCTTGGAGTTTCCAGTAGGGAAATTTCTTGACCAGTAGCAATGGATCCCTGGAGAGAAATGGAACAACCTCAGGGACTGCATGGTAGAGAAAGGTGTTCATTTCTTGGGGTTGTGCAGGCTAAGGGGGAAAGAGAGCTAGAAATTAGGTTTTGTTGTGAGGTTGGGAAACCTGAGAGCTACTTAGTCAACTGTTGTGTGTTTAGACTTGGCCTAGGACCCATCCTTGTGGATTCATAGCCCTGGATCATGGGTGACCTGCTGCTGAGAGTAAATGAACAACAATGTCTATGGTTGGGAGGAACATCCTTGGTTTGCAACTAGTTGGTGAACGTTTACTTGCAAAGATAAGTTCTCTCTGTGTTTTATGTGTAATGTTTATTTTTGTTATGTATTTAATTATCTCTAAGATATGTATTTTTAATGTGCTTGTATGCTGGATATTTGTTGTGCATGTCATGTTGTTTATCTCTTTTATGTTTTCTCATGGATCTTGTATTATGCATGTGGTTTTTATGCCTCTAACGTTCATGAACAATCCTTTGATTTTGAGATAAGATCATAAAACTGAGTCTTGGGACTGCAACGTGCCCCGCCTGCTGGTGTCTGGGTGTGTTGTAGCCTATTTAAGTGGCGTAGCCTGGCCTATGGGTGGCTGGGTATGTTATATATTGGTATCAGATCTTCTGGTTGAAACACCAGATCGGTATGGGCCAGATCTGTTGGTCAGAGTCTCGTGTTTTAGATCGATTTATGACCTTGGAGTTGAAAAGCTCAGGAGGAATGGAGTTGCAGAGTCCACATAGAAGCCAGAACGTCGAAGATCCTTGGTAAGGGATTGAGGGATCGTGTCCATCCCTTTCGAATTCGGGAGCGATTGCCACTGTGGGATGAAGAGAGATATGGATTGTTGGATCAGAGGGATGGTGAGTAGGAACCGTTCGATGAAGGAAAAACCAGAAGTTGGGAAAGGTTAAGTCCTAGTCATCAAATCTATATTGTTTATCATCAGTTGTCA
Organism: Picea mariana; assembly: GCA_032191745.1. NCBI lineage: Eukaryota > Viridiplantae > Streptophyta > Pinopsida > Pinales > Pinaceae > Picea > Picea mariana. The sequence continues at coordinate 95,289 of JASDQU010013111.1, read as the reverse complement.
ATTGAGGCCAAGTGTGAAGGGTAATACTTCGTAACTTCACCGCTTCGATGATCTTGGTAGGCATGCAAAGCTTGAACGATCAAAGTCTGGAGTCCTGAAGTCTCGTCGACTGTTAGATGGAGTGGTGGATTTCAGGAGTGTTTAGGACCGTTAGATCTGGCAAGTATTCGGGAGTATGGGGGTCATCTGGAGAGAGAAAACTCGAAGCCAAAGCCATATTTAATTGCAGTTGTTTTTTGTGGTAGGAGTGTGAGTTGTCGATTTCAGTTTGGCATTCAGGAGAAATGTAGTGTGTTGATGTGAAATCTCCCGAAGTCCCAAAGTTCGTCGACCATTGGATAGAGAGGTGGGTTTTGGGAGTGTTGAGGGTTGTCAGATGTGTGCATGGGTGATTATGAGCCATATATCTCAAAAGAGCTTAGGAATTCAGAGTTCAAGAGAATTGGAGTGTGCTAGTGTGGAATCTCCCAAAGCCCAAAGTTTCGAAGCTGGAAGAGCCAAAGTGGTGGGGCATGATGAAGTCACCTGAGATGACATGGAAACATGGGATGTGTGCCATGTGTCAGTGAGTTTTGAACTTGTGGAAGATTTAAATGTTAGTTAGAACTTGACATGTGTCACCCACCTAATTGGGCCACGTGTCCACTTCTAGTATTTTGCCACGTGGTGAAAGATCATGCAGTCCGAAGGCTGGGCACTCTAGAGGAAAAATATCTGACAGTTTGCGTTGGGTCAAGAAATCCCAAAGGCATGAAGGCCGAAGTACATATCGACCATTGATCCCAGAAGACACACGACAATAGATCTTGTAGTTCGGAGACTTGGTACTCCTGGGGTTTTCAAGCCTCTACAAGTGAAAAGTGATGAGCCCGAAGAGCCAAAGCGATTCAAAACCATTGATATGTGAGAGACATGCATCAAAAGATCATAAAATTCAGGCGAAAGAAATCTGGGAGAAAGTGGAGGAGAGTTTGAAATTCCCGAAGATCGAAGAGCTGAAACAATTCATAGCTATCGATCTGTTGGAGGACATGCATCAACAGATCGAGAATTTTGGGTGAAAGTGTTCTGGGAGAAAGCAAACGGGGGAAGTGGAGACTTCCAAAGGCCAAAGTCCCGAAGTGGACTAGACCCATTGATTTGAGGTGGACGCATGGCACCTGATCTAGAACTTCGGGTACAAATTACTCTAGGGGAAAGATGAGGTCGAAAGTTCCAAACTCCTGAAGCGCGGAGTCCCGAAGTGAATCTCAATCGTTGATCATGAATGAGGATGAGGACCGTTGATTTGATCCTGGCTGAAGGTTTCAAAGTTGCTAAGTGCCCAAGAGGGTAAGCCTTGGGTGACAGCCCAAGGTCACAAGAGAGGAAGGAGCTAGCGCCTGTCAGTGTGATATTGGAACAAGGCGCTAGGGAATCAGGACCCATGTTTAGTCGTCAATTTTTGAACGGAAAACAGATGGTGGGAGACCATTGCAGGAAGAGGAGGAAAAATTAGTGGACATGCTAGTTCAAAGCCCGCTATTTTCCTGATCCATTTATCTCATCCAGACAAGGGATCAATGACCATGATTTAAAGAATATTTGGGTGAGCACTTTTCAGATTGCGGGGATAGATCTCTCCGATAAAGAGAAAGAACATTGTCATCCCACAATTATTGTTGATTGTTGATCTCAATCCTCGATCGATTTTCAACCAAACGATCTCTGATATAGTAATTTGTAACACATAAAGCACAAGGAAGGATTTGGCCGCAGTTTCGAGCCATGCTCACCTGGGGAAGTAGTTTGAAGGGAGTGCCTATGCAGAATTAAATTATATATCGGCCAAGGGATAACATGGAAGTGTTATATGGTGTAGATTGATACATATGTCTTCTTCATGAATTAAACATAAAATGTTTGTGAGTATTAGTGGTATAACCGGATCAATTCAAGAATAGGATCATATGTTACGGTCATGGAGGCATGGCATTGCTTACAAAAGTTGGATGAGGTAATAAAGAGCTATAGAGAAAGTAATGGAAAGTGGATAAAGAACTCGAGAAGAACATAATATAATAATTATTGTGTTGATACTCCACAATGCGAATAAATTGTAGGTACTACAAAAGAAAGAATCCTCACATGGGACATGAAGCTAGTAGGTGAATAATGCCATTAACAGGAATAGAAAGGAAAAGTAAGGCTCGATAGCCTTGAAGGTAGAGATGTGTAAATAGTTGCAATCTTGATGTGGAAGAAAACAAAGAGCTTAAGAGGTGGTGTGTGAATAATCTCTATGTGTCAAGCATAGGAGTTCCAGGGAAGGATTTGTTAGATATGACTTATATACCTATCTAAAAGTACTTAGTGAAAGAAATACACTTCTGATATCAGAGTTCAAAGTGGAAGCAGGATGCCAATGCAAAGAAATTGGAATGTTATCTCACATGAAAAGTGGAAATGAATGAAAATGGATTTCCATTGGGGAATGGTATTAAGTGTGAAAGGTATGGTTTCACAGGGAAAGGTTAATGAAGTAACCTAATGGACAACTAAAGATTAATAGTATTTGATTCAATAACATTGTAATAGAGTGAGCTATTTTAGTCTAGGGTGCTAGAATGTTTGAGCTACTTCAGTCTAGGGTGCTAGAATGTTTCATAAAGGTAAAGTTGGATATGACTGCATAGGAGAGGCTACGGAAAATAGAACACATTGGTTGGATTACAGAGTGACCAAGTGGAACTTGGATGTAAAGTGTTAAGACCATGGAACCATAGTGATGATGAGAAAAATGGTAGAACACAAGGAAAAAAGGATCTGAAGGAGTTCAAGGACAACCAACTACAACATAAATAGATAAATAAATAAGTGAATTTAAAAAGAGTTCACTAGAGTGCATGAGGCATACAATGAAGTTAAAATGCATATGCATTAGTAGACATGTTGATAATAAATTCTTGGTGCATATGGATGTGGAATGTTTCATACATACATGCTTTGATATGCATATAACATGTTGGTGAATTTAGAATAGTCTATTATAATGTTTAGGTATGACTAATGATGGATTATGTATTCAAGAAAAATGATACAACAAGGTTAAATATGTGGATGTTGTTGTTTCTTATGATTTCCATCTAGGTGAAGACCAATGAGGGTGGAAGGAATGGTGATAAAAATGATGAAGGAGTAAGTCTCTGAGCTTCTACAAATATCAGTTGGTCAGATAGCAACAAGTAGGTTGATAACAACCAGGCAGGTATGCAGTTAGTTGTTGCTGATGCATACATGTCGAAGGGGATTGAGGTAAGAATTCCCTCAGTTAATTTTCAATATTTAAATTGATATGTAATGGCCAAAGGCCTAGAGTATGTAAGTGTTTCTGATGATATAATGCATTTAGATAAAATGTTGGTTGCATATTATGTTATGTTTGGTTATGAGATCATAATCGGGTTAATTCAGGAGACATAATCCTGTTATAACAGTGATATCCACAGAGCTAGTCATGTGTGAGACCATAATATGGTTGGATATGGAAGGGCTATAGCTCTATGTGAGTGCTCAATGGTATCTACTATATATCTGATGTTTGAATTTCAAACTCTTTGATAAAACTGAAGATCACTTAAGGATTATATTATTGGTGTTGTGTTTGGGTGGAAAGGAACATAACTAAATAGTTAGGCAAGTAGTAGGAAGTGTGTGGGTGATGTGTTGAGTCGTTGGCCAGACCTTCCAACTCATCATGGTGGAATGAATGACATAGTTATGTGGTATTATGTAGTCGATGAATTAATGCATTGTGTAGATGTGGCCTTGGGTATGGGCACATTCGTTGTTATTCTTCTACATTATGAAAAGTTTGTGTGACTAATAATACATGTGTATGTAATGATGAGTTCATTCCAATTGATAGTTGGTTTAATAGAAGTAATTGAATTGTAGTTGTAAACAATTATGAGATCACTTTGTGATTTTGTTTTGAATCATTGCCATGAATATATATATATATATATATATATATATATATCTTGTACAAGAGATATTGACAATTTGTTTAGCTGAGGAATGTTGAAATTGCAGGAGGAAAGGGTCACGGATATGAAACTATTGTAAGCCCATAAAGAATACGAATGCCTGTTGGCCCTTGACCAAGTTTTGAGGATTCTTGTTCATGTTCGACCTAATTTTGGGACTTCAACAGGCTGTCGAAGGTGGAGCGCAAGACAAAGAAGATATCATAGGATCTCTGCCCTTTTAGGGCCCTTTTTGGGATTTAGGATTATTTAATGGGTATGGTAATGTCATCCCATGGGTTTACCTATTCTTAGGCCTATTTTGTAATGTATAAATAAGTATCTAGGTGATGTAATAAGAGGCCAATGTGCTAACTGCTAGTGTTTGATCTATGTGATCGAAAGTTCTAAGTGCCTGTGTTTGATCTATGTGATTGAAAGTGATCAGTGCTACTATTTGATATATGTGATCATGAGTTGTAAGTTCTTTATGCATACTATGTGAGGCTTGCAAGGCTAGTGCAAGTAACTGTAAGAGACTGTGTGAAGGCTTGGTGTTGTACCCTGGCTAGAAGAAGGAGGATCTGGCGGAGTGCGCGCATATCTCCTGTCCTCTGCAGAGTAGGACTTGGATGCTATCTTCCTATAAGAAGATTGACCAAAGATAATAAAGAAGAGAAGAGTTGGCTGACTTAGCCCCGGGGTGGGGGTCAACCACGCACATGTTGTGTTGCTATGCTTTGTGCAATGTATTAATGTGTTTATGTGTTTACTTGCTTAGTTCTTTAATATAGATGAATGATAGATAGATATGTTGATGATTAGTGCTTAATAATATGGATGGATGTTATATCTGACTTAGGTACATATGATTAGTGCTTAAATACCTTAGATCTGAATGAATACTGCAGTGCTTTGTAATTAGGGTTTAACTACACTATAACTAAGAACTCGATATTGATGAATGTTAACTACTGAGTGATATGTTAAGTGTTAGAATCATAGATCTATGTCCTAGCTAAGGTTGCAGACACTAGATTCCTGCAACCACCCCTACCTCTACCTCGGGTGAGACTTCATCTTCTTCGCAGGTGTTGTCGAAAGGGACATTATTTAGGGTTTTGTTGGTGCGTTGTTGTAGCGTTGAATCCTAGGTCTGCTCCTGTGCCAACAAATTCTTCTGTTGTCGGGACCTGACCTGAATCTATGATTGCTAGGAACTAAAGAAGAAGAAGCTTTGTGCAAAGATCTGAACTGAAACTGTGATTGCTGGGAATTGAGGAAGAAGAAGCTTTGTGCAAAGATCCGACCTGAAACTCTGATTGCTAGGAATTGAGGAAGAAGGAACTTTGTGCGAACATATGAATTGAAAAAGAGAAAATATCCGTGCATAGAACTGTTTCCCTAGTATGCAACACTACTTGATTTGTGGAGCTCTATGCCAAGAGGGAGGGTCAGATATGAATAAAAGAGGTCAGATCTAAAGAAAAGAGGTAATATATGGGAGCTTTGTGCCCCGATAAAGGTGGAAGTGAGACTAAAGAGGTAAGACCTGTAAGTTTTGTTCTCTGTAGATGTAAGATAAGTGAAATGTTTTGTTTCTAGAGTATGAATCTAGGTATCTTTGATAAGATTTGTCCTAGCTTGAAAACTAGGGAACTGATAGAAGAAAAATATTTGATATGAGTAGATCTTATAAGAATAGTGAAATATATGTTATACCTATGCATAGAGAGAATGTTTGGACTAAAAAATGGATGCAGGACCCTAGAAATAATTTGTTTCAGGTTAGATAGCTTGATCCTAGCATGCAGTATAGGAGAGGCTGGGGATCATTTAAAAGAAAGAGAGGATTAACCCTTTGTTACAGTTGCAGAAAACTAGGACATCTTGCTAAGGAATTCCCTGAAAGAAGACCTGGTTGCCTATGTTGCAAAGCTATGGACCATGAAGTATTGGATTTCCCTAGAATGATTGTTAATGTTGAAAGGATGAATATGAGACAAGAAGACCATGAGGAAGGTCAAGCAACTGAGATTATGGAAAAACCCCAGAAAGAATCAGAAAAATTATTTCTATAGATGAAGAAACCTTGAATGACCACTAACATATTCGTTTATCAAATATATTCAAAGAAACAGAGTGCATTCAAACAAGAATAGGATACTTCGACATTCACTGTGTTATGGATGAGGAAACAAAGGTGAATATCATGACATAAAGAACTTGGGAACTTTTAGGGGATCCTGCTATGATTCCTTCATTGGGAGGAATAGGATTATTCAGAGAAAAGATGATAACCCTATGTGGAAGACTTACCCAGATATCTATGAATGCTCATGGAACTTCGACAGAGTAAGAATTTGAATTTGTTAAATTTAATGAGAACAACACGCCATTTGCTATGTTACTAGGAAAACCTTGGATTGAAAGAGATTAGGCCAGAAGGAAAGAAGAAGAAGTCTTAGAAAATAAGAAGAAAGAGTTGAAAGATTTCATGACTAGGAGGATCACACACTTGATTGAAGAACAGAAGAACCGAACGAAGCTATTTAAAACTAGAGAATTGGATGTCGAAGTGGGAATAACACTAGAAGACCTATAGAAGGCTGAAGTACCTATTCCAGATATAGATGAAGTATTACCCCTGATTTCTAGGAAAGAATATCACCAGTGCAAAGTTACTCTACCAAAAGAAGATAAGAGTCAGAATGGAAAAAGGAGTTCCAAGATGAAGCTCACCGGAAAGAAGGATAGAAAACTAAGTAAGAAGAGAGATAATATCAAAAAGTTATAGAAGGTTCCAGAGGGAACTTTGATGAAGGAAAATTTGCAAAATTGGAACTTCGTCGGGATATCAGAACTGCGTCACATGGAACTTCGCCATGGTGAAGCAATATAACCATTGGGAACAGTATAACCATTAGATCGATGACCCGAATGGGTATAAAAGCATTTATGGTCAGAAATTTTTCCACTAGACCATTGGGACCGTGCCATAATGAACAGAACTAAGTTAATGAAGGCTTCTCATCCATTGCAAGAGATACATTGCCAAGTTATCTATATATCCCATCACACCATGCAATGAGAACACTTTTTTCAACCATCACTATATGAGCCCGTAGACTATTTGATTTTTCACAGTGATCATAGGTCTACAAATGAACTGGGTGAAGTACCTAGTTAATCAGTTGGAACTACACTGTCGTGAAGCACAGGATTAGGGATACAAGTTTCACTTTAGCTGGCTCCTGATCCTCATCGCCTTTTTTTCTTGGGATATACTAGAAGGTGCAACCTTCCCGGATATTGAACCTTTCGAGCCGCTTGCTGCGAAGTTGACCACACTCTGGTACTCAAGTGATATGAACAAACAGTGGCAGTCAAACGTTGTTTTTCATGCATATTACCTTCATCTAAAGAGAGACATCGAAGATGAACCTTGCATGACTTTGAACACTCTATAGAGGTTCCCAACCCTAACAAAGTTCTACGTAGATCGACGCTTCATCTACATTACAACGTGAGATGATGAACATAAGGAGCAACTTCAGTCATACTAAAGACTCATGAAAGAGGACCTTGAGGAGATCACTAAGGGCTGGTCCACATACCTCCTTATCCCCACTGAACCTGCAAAGATGTATGACCTTAAACTAGATAGCCTGGAGGCCACCCACAAAGAACATAACACACCCAGCACTAGCAAAAGGAAGAATAGTGAAGAGGTCCAAGACTTAAGAAATGCCTCAGGAAAGACTGCTTTAGTATCACTTGACCGAGGGGTTGATGAAGAAGTAGAAGAGACAAATGGAAAAGGAGTTGAACATAAGCAAGGCGAAGTAACACTACCCAAATATGAGGTTGATCCCTTGAAGAAGAGGAAAGTTTCTCCCCCAAAACCTTCTTCCTGGAAGAAATTCAGAGCCACCGTGACCAAGATAAAGACTGTGCTCATTACCAATGATTTTCACTTCATCATAGCAGCCCTAAATGACGCTTTGCTGGAAATAATGGAGAAACAAGAAGATAAGTAGGAGGAAATGTACAAAAAAATTAATTTTGACCTCATCGGGGTACAATAGGCCCTTCAGCCCATCCACATAGTGTACACTGTGCCCTTGCCATAAGGAGAACCAGAGTTGGGAGATGAGCTAGCCCAACTCCTCCAACTAACTGATGCGGTTGAAGCTTGTCTTCATCACACACAAGAAGAAACAAAAAAATCCACTCAGGCCTTGAAGAAAGTGCAAGGAGTACTCATAGAACAACGCCGACTTGCAAAAAAGGAGAAGGTTTCTCTGTAGGCAAAGTTTGAATAAGAGAAATCACAGATGCAACAAGAAAAATAATAGTTTCTCACAGAGAAAATCGAAGTGAAAGAAGTAGTCAACAGAGCACTCCACTCTGTGAAAGGATTAGAACCATAGGCAGAAGACTGAGTCATGCATCAAGTAGAGAAACTCGCAAAAGTTTCCCAACAACTACAACAACGAATAGTAGAATTAGAGCTCCCCACCATACCCAACATCATGCAAGATGTAACGGATCAAAGAGAAACAACTTCTTGAAGCGCAGTTGAAAGAATCAAAGTCCTTGCCATGGAGTGCAAGAAACTAAGTTATCGCAATGCCCAGATGTATGAGAAAATCACTGAGAATATAGAATTGAAGTCACTAGAGTCACAACTACAGGAAGAAAAGAAGAAAGCAGAGACAATACAGGTGTAGTTGAAGCCCCTGTCAGATGTAGAAAGAATGAAGCGATCCCAAGAGCAACGCACCACCCAACAATAGGTCCACACCATTTAGAGCAGAGTTATGGAAGTAACTCAGAGGCTCCAAAATGTATAGGATAAGGCTTTCCAATTGTTTGCAGAGATCGAAGGTCGAGGAGAGGAAGTGGATAAATTCGTCACTGTAGCCGAACAACGCCTAGAGGGACCTGTCAACGAAGCAGTCATCCAAGATTATGCTGAATAGGAGGTCGTGGCATAACACTAAGTCGAAGCAGATCGAGATAAGATCAAGGATTTTGAAGAAGAGATAGTCATATCAGAGTGACTCAAGATGAGTCATAGGTGAGTGTTGGGGGCTTGTTGGCCCTTGACCAAGTTTTGAGGAATCTTGGTCATGTTTGACCTAATTTTGGGACTTAGATAGGTTATTGAAGGTGGAGCACAAGATGAAGTGGAGATCATGGGATCTTGTCCCCTTTTTGGGATTCAAGATTATGTAATAGGTATGGGAATGTCGGCCCATGGGTTTACCCATGCTTAGGCCTATTTTGTAATGTGTAAATAAGTATCTAGGCGATGTAAGAAGAGGTTGGTGTGCTAAGTGCTAGTGTTTGATCTATGTGATCGAAAGTGCTAAGTGGTAGTGTTTGATCTATATGATCAAAAGTGCTAAGTTCTAGTGTTTGATTTATGTGATCAAGAATTGTAAGTGATTTGTGCATACTATGTGAGTCTTGCAAGGATCGTGCAAGTAACTATAAGAGACTATGTGAAGGCTTGGTGTTGTACCCTAACTAGAAGAAGGAGGATCTGGTGGAGTGCGCGCAGATCTCCTATCTTCTGCGAAGTAGGATTTGGATGCTATGTGCCTATAAGAAGCTTGACCAAAGATAATAAATAAGAGAAGATTTGGTGGAAGCAGCCCCAGGGTGGGGGTGAACCACGTACATTCTATGTTTCTATGCTTTGTGCAATGTATTGATGTGTTTATGTGTTTACTTTCTTAGTGTTTTAATATAGATGAATGATAGATAGATTTGTTGATGTTTAGTTCTTAATAAGAAGGATGGATGTTAGATATGGCTTATGTACATATGATTAGTTATTAAATACCTTACGTCTGAATGAATACTGCAGTGCTTTGTAATTAGGGTTTAACTGTGTTGTAACTAAGAATTGGATATTGATAAATGTTAACTGGTGATTGCTCTGTTAAGTGTCAGAATCATAGATCTATGTCCCAGCTTAGGTTGCAAATACTGGAGTCCTGGAACCACCCCTACATCTACCTCAGGTGAGACTTCATCTGCTTCACAGGTGTTTCCGAAATGGCTGGTAGTTAGGGTTTTGTTGGTGCGTTGTTGTAGCATTGAGCCCTGAGTATGCCCCTGTGCCAACAATGCCTATTGCTACAAGAGACAAATTGTTATGAGCATAATCTCATGTCTAGAAGTTTTATTTTTCTTATATAAAATAGTTTTGGGAATTATGATTTGATGATTACTGACAAATTGTTTTGGTTGAATGTAAATTGAAGAAATTTCAAGTAGAATGGTCTTGGATATGGAAGGGGTGTAAGCCCATAAGGAAGACTAATATCTACATCTGTAGAGCCAACCATTATGAGAAAAAATCTTATGCTTGGAAAATTTTATTTTCATGTATAAAACATATTTGACATTTATGATTGGAAAGGGTTATAATGGTATCTCATGATGACTGTATGTGTATAATGCAAATGAGATGTTGGAAATGCAAGCTGGAAAGAATGGAAAAGGATATTGCTGGGACATGAGGACACTGTGGTAAGACATGATCACCCTAGAATATATTGTGTTGTGGTAACACATGCCAAAGAGTCACCTCAACTGTAAGACTCGATAAATTCTCTAGAAATCTTGTTGTCCAAGAAAGCCTTGGTCAGGCAAGATGGATTTCCTGAGGGTCTATATAGCAGAGAAGGGGATGCCTCAACCTAGGCTTGGAAGGTGAGTGACCACAAGGAAGAGGAGACTTGATATTTCTTGTAAACTATTGATTGGGATCATGCACACAATGGGTATGTCAAGGAAAACAATGAGCCAAGTTAACAAGACAACCATATGGATGAAGATCCATGAACCGCACAGATAAGAAAAAAATGAATGTTGAAAATCTAGAAAAGTACCATACTATGAAGGAAATAAGAAGGTGATGTTGGAGAAATTGAATGACAAGGGCATAGAATGAATAAAGTGCAATGGACTTGTTGCAGCTGGAGTTATGGAAGCCACAACTCTTAAACTTCCTGACTGAGTGCACTGAAGCCCTGAAGAGAAGTGGAACAACCTGAGGGACTGCATGGCAGAGAAAGAGATTAATTTCTTTGGGTTGTGCAGTGCTGAGAAGGAAGGAGATATTGTTGGTTGGAACTGCTACCCAAAATATAAATTATGAAGATCATTATACATGTTTTGGGTCAAAATGCCTATGCATACATGTATAATTTTAGGCAAGAGTGCCTATGTATATAAGATTGGGCTAGATTTCCTGTGTGTATTAAGTCTAGAGGGCCTGGATTTGTAATGTTAATAACATTGGAATGGTGTTGTGCACTGAGGAAACTGCCAAAATAAGGGGAGGGGGATGTAACATACCAGTTCTAACCCTTATGAACTATAATGTATTATGAAAATATGACTTAAGATGTCGATTCAATAGCATTGAAAAGGGGCCAAAGTGCCTAGGAAATGTAATACTTCATAAACTTTAATAAAATACACTGATGGCTGCAAGACAGTCAATGAAAACGAGATAGGGGGTTATGATTCCATGAGAGAGGGGGATTGAGGGGCTAATTAATTTTATGTAGACAAGGGGTTACATGATTTTCTTGGGGGAGGCCATGTGGTTCTTGATTTCCAAGTAATTATATAAACCCATCTTTAGTTTGGGTGGGAGTTCACTAGTTCTTATTCATTCACTTGTTCTTATTCATTCATTGTTACACCCTTTCCATTATTCATTTTTGGGGAGACTCAATCTTGCTGCATTCCTATGTTCTTGGTCTGAGCATCGATATGAATGGATGTATGAGAGTGGCTTCAGGTGAAGTTAGGTGATCATTTTTCCCCTGGTTCATCTTATTCCCCTTGCTCCCTTGTTCTTCTTCTTCTTCACTCACTACTGCTAGTTCGTGTGCTCTTGGGACGAGCATGGAAACAAATGGATGGAAGAGGAGAGTCATCATTGAATGGATATAATGATTTACTGATAATTACAGGAGTGAATGGATTCTTGAGTGCATGAGCTTGATGGTGGTTTGGATGCAATTTTCCACAGCTGAGAGTCCTTGGAGTTTCCACTAGGGATATTTCCTGACGAGTAACACAAGATCCCTAGAGAGAAATGGAACAACCTCAGGGACTGCATGGTAGATAAAGGTGTTTATTTCTTGGGGTTGTGTAGGCTGAGGGGGAAAGAGAGATGGAAACTAGGATTTGTTGTGAGGTTGGGAAACCTGAGAGCTACTTAGCCAACTGCTGTGTGTTTAGACTTGGCCTAAGACCCATCCTTGTGGATTCATATCCCTATCTTGGGGGTGACCTGCTATTGAGAGTAAATGAACAACAATGTCTATGGTTGGGAGGAACATCCTTGGTCTGCAGCCAGTTGCTAAACATTTACTTGCAAAGATAAGTGATCTCTGTGTTTTCTGTGTAATGTTTATTTCCACTGTGTATTTAATTATCTCTGAGATATGTATTTTTAATGTGCCTGCCTACTGGCTATTTGTTGTGCAAGGCATGTTGTTTATCTCTTTTATAATGTGGCATGGATATTGTCTTATTCATGTGGTTTTCATGCCTCTAACGTTCATGAATAGTCCTTTCATTTCGAGATAAGATCAGAAAATTGAGTCTTGGGACTGCAGCATGCTCCGCCTACTCGTGGTTGGGTGTGTTGCAGCCTATTTAAGTGGCATATATCGGCCTGTGGGTAGCTGCGTATGTTACAGACGACCTAGATCTCATCAACTCAAATCCCGATAGACCAAAGACTAACAATTGCTTGGGACTTTCCCATTAGAAATCCATTGTGACCTCTCACTTTGGGTTCTCCAATGAGCTTGTCTTCTCACATAGTTTTCTCCCAACGGCCCAAATCTCCAATCAATAGTCTAGATATTTGCGTCCACTTGATCAATGAATGTCATTCTTTTGGGTTCAAATATGGGTTTTAATTAGGGTTAAAGGTTCGTTCCAAGATATAGTTGGTCCACTATCCTTTTAGGCCTAGTTAACCAGTGTCTTTCCTAAATATCTTGGGTGCTCAAACCACTCTGCAACTCACTAGGAGTATTCTACTCCAGAAATCCCAAAGGAATATCTTGCATCCTATAATGTTTCCATTCAAAAGAAGGGGAAATCATTGGGTTAATGGATGTTCTATTACTTAATAGTCCTATATTCTCTCATTCAAGGATTTATCTCACTTCTCTCAGGATACCATACCACTCCCCAATAATCAGGAACACTCTACCCCAGGTGCCCAAATGAATATTTTACATATAGAAAGATTTCCTTTCAAGGGCTAGACAATTTATGGGAATACTGACCTGTATTGATCATCCTCATCCATTCACTTATAGTTAATAAAATTAACAAGGGATTAAGTTTAGTTTTACTCCATTTTACTCAGGAATTCAACACTCTTTCATTTAATCAGAGCTTCAACATAAACATCAAACAATTTATCATTGTTAATAAGAATTGAATTGACATGAAAACAAAATAACTTATTTGTTTAGTATTGATTCCAACCAGCCAATTGACAAAGCGGAGATGCATTTCCACCCAACCATAGTCTATTTCACAATATGCTTTTCTACAACATACTACCCCCATGCAAGGCGAGGATACCATGAGAGGATTGCCTCAAATAATTTTCAAACCAATAAATGGTTCAAAAAGGTTACTTTTCCTTCACTCCATTAACAACAATGGAAGTTTCCCTCTTCCCACTAAGCATGGAACCTCTATGAGTTTATCAGGTACCTTACCAACTATATTTCCTCTTCATAAGGGAGCCCATTCTCTAATACATAATCCCTCGACAACCTTCCCTTACTAGTGTCAGTTTCTTTCCAAAAAGAACCAAGTCACGATCCTCTATTTCTCCAGTTTGGATATGGGTCTTCTTTATTCCAGTGTGATCATTAAAATCATGGGAAAGTTTCCTGTTTGCTTCAAAAAAACATCCCAAATATTCTCTACTACTCATAGCCTTGTCCTCAAGGCTTGAGATGTGGAAATTGTTGCAGAATGGTAGTTGGTTCCCAAGTGGCATCTGTTGGGGTTGTATCTTTCCACTGGACTAACACTTCCTTGACAGTTCCCTAATGCAGGCGACGCTCACGCTGGTCCAAAACTGATTTCGGCTGTAGCCAAATGGAGCCTTCTTCGTCCAACTTTGGAATGTTGGTTTGAGTTTGGCACTTAGTTCCAATAACCTTCTTTAAGAAGGAAACATGAAAAATAGGATGTAGCTTAGAATGACTGGGAAAAGCTAACTAATAGGCCACCAGTCTCACACACTTGAGAATGTTATAAGGACCATAAAATTTGGGCACCAGTTTCTAACAATGGTCAACCTTGAGGGAATTTTGATTGTAGGGTTGTAGTTGAACAAAGACATGATCCCCTTATGCAAATTGACATTCAGAGCGACCTTGATCTACTTGTTGATTCATGTTATTCTGGGTGATGACCAAATTCTCTTTGAGGGTATGAAGAATATCCTCTCGAACTGTAAGCGTTTGGTCAACTTCCTAGACCTTCAAGACACCTGCTAAATATGAGAGAACTAAAGGTGGATTTTTTCCATATACTGCTTCAAAAGGAGTCATGCAGGTAGCTATATGATATGAAGTGTTGTACCACCATTCATGTAGTGGTAACCATTGAGCCCACTGATTTTGCTTTTCCGATGCAAACCACCTAAAATATTTTTCCAAACACTTGCTGACAAATTGAGTTTGACCATTAGTCTGGGGATGATAAGCTATGATGAGATGTAATTGGGTGCCTTACAGCTTGAACAGTTCTTTCCAAAAATTGTTGGTGAAATTTGGGTCTCGATAAAAAGAAATAGAATGCGGCATGCAATGAAGCTTGAAGACCCAATCCATGAAAATTTGAGCCACAAGGGATGTTGTAAATGGGTGTTGAAGAGAACATAAATGAGCATACTTGGAAAGGTGATCAACTACCACCATGATGACTGATTTATTTCTCGATTTAGGTAAGACTACAATAAATCCATAGAGATATCCTGCCAAATCGCAGATGGAATCAGAAGAGGCTATAGTGTGCTAGGATATTTGACTCATTATGCCTTATTGTGTTGACACACATCACATTCAACCACAAAATTATGAATGTCCTGTTTCATACCATCCCGGAAAAAATAACGTTTGACCCTGTGATCGGTTTTGGTAAACTTGGAGTGCCTAATAGTGGGAGTAGCATGAAGCTCAGAAAGTACCGTGGATTTAAGTTTTGACTATTTACTTAAATACAAATGGCCTTTGCATCAAAGATCATCATGGAACCAAAAGCACACTGGGGAAACTAGAGAATTGGATTGAAATTATTGTATCATATGAGAACTTTTGGGATCGTGTAGCCATTTCTGGCGAATGACTTGGAGCCAATCTGGTACAATGAACAAGAGAAAAAAAAGGGACCCTTCATCTTCATATTTTAGGGAAAGTGCATCCGCAACCACATTGTCTTTTCCTTTTTTGCAAATGATCTCATAATCATATCCAAAGAGCTTAGTCACCCTTTTTTGTTTCTCTGGGGAGGAAATGCATTGTTCCAGAAAATACTTGAGGCTTTGGTGATCTGTCTTAATTTGGAAACATTGCCCCAATAGATAAGGGTGCAAAAGATCAAAGACATGCAGAATAGACAACATTTCCTTTTCATAGATTGATTTTCCCAAATTTTGTTCAGAAAGTTGTTTGCTGGTGAAGGCTAAAGGCCAATGCTCTTGCATAAGGAAAACACCAATTCCTTTCCTTGAAGCACCACATTCCAGGACATAGGTCTTTGTGAAATTAGGAAGGGATAGAACTGGAGTGGTGCACATGGGCATCTTCAAGGTTTGAAAAGCCTGAGAAGCTGCTGGAGTCCAGGTGAAAGAATTATTTTTAAGGAGTGCAGTAAAAGGGGCCGCAATATTTCCATAATTCTTAACAAACTTGCGATAATAACCTATTAAGCCCATAAATCCATAGAATCTTTTGAGAGTCTTTGGGTGAGGCCAATATTGCATAGCTTCAATATTTTTAGGATCCACCTTGACGTCATCCTTTCCAATAAGATAACCCAAGTACTCGAATTTTGAGGCTCCAAAAGCACATTTAGATTGTTTGAGGAAAAGTTGGTGTTGAGAGAGTAGATGGACAACTCGATCCACATGAGAAATATGGTCTATCTAGGTTTTTCTATAGATGAGAATATCATCAAATAAAACTAAGACAAAATGACAGAGAAAAGGACAGAAGACATGTTTCATGAGGCTTTGGAAAGTGGAGGGAGAATTACACAAGACAAAGGGCATGAACAAAAACTTATAGTGGCCCTGGTGAGTTATAAAGGAAGTCTTAGGAATGTATGACTCTTTCATACAGATGTGGTGGTAGCTAGAACAATGATCAAGTTTAGTATAGAACTGGGTGCCACTCAATTCATCCAAGAGGTCATCAATGACTGGAATGGGAACTTTGTCTTTATGATGAGTTTGTTGAGGGCGCGAAAGTTAGGACACATGCACCAATAAACTTATTTATTCATGACCATGACCAGATGATAAGAGTAGGGGATCGTACTAGGGAAGATAACATCTACGTTAAGTAGTTATTGAACCATTTTCTTAGTTTCATTTTTTTGGGAAAAGGGGTGATGATAGGGACGGATATTGGGAGGAAGGCTTCCTGGGACAAGGGGAATGGAATGATCATGAACACCACGAGAAGGACAGATTCTTGGGGGAGTGGAAAAAACCACTTGATGTTTAGAGAGGATGGATTGGAGGTCCTGCGACACAGAGGGTGTCTCAGTTGCTTGTATGGCATGGAGTTGGGAAATAATGCTCGAATGACCATTTTTTAGCATCTTTTCCATGTGATGGGAACTAATGATTTGAGGGGAACCGACGATGATTCCTTGGAACCTATATTGTTGGTCCTCTTGTTCAAATTGCATGCTTAATTCCTTAAAATCCATGAGAATGGGACCCAAATTCCTTATACAGTTTGCACCCAACACAATGTCACAACCGCTTAGGTCAATAAAAAACATATGATATTTCAGGTGGTAGTCACCCATTTGGAGACACACATTTTCACAACTCCCTCCACATTTCATGGACCCGCCATTGGAAATCATGATTTGGAAATTATTGATTACACGGATATAGCAATTAGTTTCTTGGGAAATGTGATGATGAATAAAATTATGGGTGCTTCCACTATCAAAAAGAGTGATGAACTTCCTATGCTTGATGTAGACAATTAGTCTGAGGGTTTGGGGAGAAGAGAAGCCAATACGAGCATTTAGGGAAATGACCGGTTCTACCTTGGGAGGGTCTGAGGGAGGGGTTATTATGTCAGTGGGTTCAGGTGACTCAGACAAAAGGGGATATTCAACATCCTCTTTCGAAACATTCTCCAAGATGGACATAAATTTTTTTTTTTCCTTACACTTGTGTCCCAGAAAATATTTTTCATCACAATTATTGTTGTAGGATAAATCGGTAAATGCAAACATAAACTAATATCCCTAGATCCATCTAGATCTAGAACAAAACAGGATAGGACATGATGCTTTCCCCAAGCTACAATCATTGATCTAAGTGTTAAAGAAGTAATTGATGACTTAGCTTTGAGATCACCTCCTTATATCTTTGTTGTTCCCGCTTCGCTCTGGAGCCCTTGTGAAACCAGATCTACAATGACACAAGCCAACCAAAGTGAAAGAAACTATGATAGATTCAATGAAAACTTAAACATGTGATCAAGGAGTCATGTAATAAAATGAGAATGATTTTATGAGAAATAAACATGCCACAGTATTATATTGAATAAAAGTAGAAGATACAACCAAAATGCCTTGATGTCGCAAGTTCCCTTTTAGTGGTTCTTCATTCCAACACACACATATACTTGTTACGAGATTTTCATAAATATGATCTTCAAAATCTTGATGGGTGAATGCAGACCTTGAGCATCAACTGAAATAATATTATTCACACAATCTCCAGCCTATTCTTCCAACAATCCTTTGCTCAACTTTGCTTAATTGTGGTCAACCTTTTCCATGAGAAGCCCATTATTATATAGGAGAAGCTGAAGTGGTTAAAGGGATGAGGATGATCCCACCACATCAGAGAAGTCAGTAGGATCGTAACCATATAGATGCCACCTCACATTCTAGAAGATTCCCCTTCTAGAAACTTCTCAAACCTCTTTCCTCTTTTGGCTTTCAAACACTGCTGCACCCTGCCTATATAGCAGTCTGCAGAAATCCTGCAGGCCAGCTATAGAGCAGCCTACGAAAATCATGGATTTCCTCACTGCAAACTATGGGTAGCTTGCGATGTCCTTCCAAAAAGTAGTCTTGCAGAGGAGGAAAGAAGTCACTTTTCTCAGGCAAAAGATGATTTTGAGGGCCTGATTACATGCTTGTAAAGTCATCATTAGAGTGACCAAAATAATGTGTAATAGAATGCCCCCCAAAGTATCAGGTTGGAACCTATGACAACCGAAATACTTTGTAAAATACATGTGTGTTTCGGGAACAAAGAACGCACCAATAGGGAACCTGCAAACAAACAAGCATATGCACAATATGATACCATGTCTGAAGTAGGAATTCCCATGTTCAGATTGCAAATGATTGAAATCATAAGTGTAAGACATGGTCAGTAATGATACACTATACATCCATGTCATCGAAATGTTACATAGCTACAAGGAATACACTGTGGATCTGTACATGAGAAAAATTCATATGCAAACATAGCCACGAGACATACAAAGTGGATCCATGTGTCAATACAAATCATCAATATTCCATTGCAACCTGGACCATGAATGATGAGATCCAAGAATGATGAGATCCAAGGTCTTCAATCTTGTCTTCCATAAGTACGAATCTATCCATGTGATTACAGGTGTTGGAGTCGAACATGGTTAGAAACCACTTGATTATCGATTATTGATGAAAACCATTAACAAGTGCAAGGGAAATCACCATTGATGTCAATGACTCCCAAGGTACTATAGCACAATCCAATGAATGTGAATAAATGAGTTGAAGTTGAACATTCGATGGAATCTCTTGATCATGGACCAATGATGTGAATCCACTATCAAGAGCAAAGAAACCTGCCATTAGGGCATGCAGGCTCTAAGGTACTAAACGATTTCTAATTCTTGTCCCTGGATAATGAGTTGAAGTCGACAGGAAGAGACTCGTCACAGGAGGGACTTGATGTATCCCCCATAAATGAAATGAAATAATTCACAGATTTAGGATAGATTAAAACATGAATATGATCTGAAAATGACACAAGGAAGGCCAACATGGTAGGAATTGATAACTGCATATGGCTGACTCAAGATAGGGCTTATTTGGACTGCTCTCAAACATATGGATGGCACAATGAAAGTCTTGGAAACATTGACTCAAAGACGACCCAAGATATAAAATTGCAGAAAGTCAAACAAGAGACAAATGGATTTCCCAACCTGGATTCAAATGATGAAAAAGGGGGTGTCATGTTCAAAAGAGACTCTTCACTGCCACTAACACAGATACAGAGACACATTTCTTTCCCAAATTCCCCCCCACCATTTCTGGCAAGTACCTCTTTATTTTTACACAATATTGAGGAGGATAAAATATGCTTATAATGTAAGCTCATCATTTGGATGTGTCCCTCAGAGTATTTTTAATGAACCCTAAGA
Source organism: Picea mariana (assembly GCA_032191745.1). Lineage (NCBI taxonomy): Eukaryota > Viridiplantae > Streptophyta > Pinopsida > Pinales > Pinaceae > Picea > Picea mariana. The sequence goes on along the minus strand of JASDQU010013111.1, from coordinate 75,524 downwards.
AGGAGCGATTTGGTCCCATGTGGGTCTTTTGATGTTTGTTTAACGAGTCCAAAGATAGAAAACTCGGGTTTTTTTCATGTTTATATAGTCTTAAAAAAACTTAAAGAGAACTCTCTCAGTTCCCTTTTCATAAAAATAGTTCAACAGGACCAAAAAAGTGATAAACTATCACCCATTGAACGTTTGATTCAAATACTTTTATTAGCGTGAACAAAACAGGTCGCTCGACAATCTTTTCATTTTTATGGAGTGTGAAAATAGATTAAATGATACTCCATGTGTGTTTCTTTTTATGTTACCAAGATGAGTACGAAAGGACAACAAAAGTATACTAGATTAGGTTCTCATAAATTTTCAAGCACGAGAACGAACGAAGAGTGAACTCGAGGTTTTACTAAAAAACCCTAAAAGGCATTGATATGCGTAACAAAGAGAAAACAAATTATGGAAAAAACATCCATACTCCGTTAACTAGGACCCTAGTCTTCTTCCTGCAATAAACAAGACACTCACGAGGCTATTAGACTTGAGGGTTTATAACAAAATGCATTTATATAATATAAAATATTATGAAAAAAGGTAAAAAGTGAAATAAATAAGAATAAGAGCTCATTTTACCATTTCATTTGCATTTGGTTAAGAACTTGTCTAAAACCCCTTTTTTTACCGTTGACTTCAACTGTCGATTGCGAGGAGAACAGGCGACCATTTGGTGAACAATCTCCATCAAGATGGTAATCTCTTCATCCTCCTCCTTTTGAATAGATTGAAATTCGTTTTTACTGATTAAAAAATGTTTTTTGGGTGTGTTTTTGGGTCGGTAGGCGTGCGCTGGGGCCGTTGCAGGTGACTAGTATCGGGCCCTATGGAAATCAAGGATTTCTGCAGGTGCCCAATGGATCACCTGTGGAAACCCTGCATTGTAATTGAAGCCCAGTTGCAGCGATCGAAAACCCAAAAAGAAATGCATGCGTTGGACGAAAAAGAATTAAAAAAATGATGATTAAGGTTTCTAATTGTCTTCTCTAATCTCCACATAGGTGTTTTATTGCCAAAATGCTGGAGTGGAGAGAATGAGAGCACAAGGATGATGAATCCATGGCTTTGAATGATCCGGGGACCATCAATTCCCTTCGACAATGTGGCTTGTTAAAGTTATTCAAAATCCAGGGCATGAGAGCCTAGTTGAGATTACTAGAGTACTTGGTCCGCTTATGGGATGTGGACCAACAAGTGTTCCATGTGGGTGACTATATTATTTCCTTTGAAATCAAAGATATTTACTTTTTGACGGGGTTATCCTGTCATGGGGAACATGTGACCTTAACAAGGGGTTGAGGTGGGGGCTTGCCGATGAGTGAGTACATCCATCGATATTGTGAACCTGAGGCCGAGAGACACAAAGGTATAGTGGCCATCATAGGTGTTTGGGATCTGAATCTCATAACTATTCTCTTTACTATTGCACGGATGGTGGGAAGTGCTTCTCCGCACATGGCCCTTTAGAGTTATTTTCAATACCCCATTGAATGCACAGAACCTTGAGTGTTTAATTAGTGTGACGGTGTGCTCTGCAGTATGAAGACACAACTCACTAAAAGAAAGAATGAAGGCCTAAAGAAATTTGGGTATGGGTCCATTTTGGTGTCTTTCTTCTTAGAAAGAGTCCCTCATTTGCAGCTACAGGCAGAGTGGGGAATACCATCTCCACGAGACCCAAGAATGAAATGATGGTGTGACCTTATGGCTCGGCACGTAGTGGGCCCCATTATCAAGTACAATGATGCATTTTTTGACTGGTTAAGGTCCCAAATTTCGATGATTAATGATTATGTGTATGCTGGACTGGATTTTCAGGGTGATCCTGACTTGGTTCTCCCTAAGAGATTTCAGTGGGGAAATCTAGGTAAGAAAGACATTTTGTTCTTTATAGTGTTTTTGTGGATTTTTAGGATATAAGATGTTTTTTGTGTTTTCGATCTAAAGAATAATCAAAAACTTTTGACCATGTAGATGTAGGGCCACACCAGCCTTCGGGAACATCTCTGATCTAGAGATAAGGAGAGGCAAGTATAGTAGTAGGGTGGGATGCTGGCGACTATGAGGAAATGGAGCAGAACCTAGAGGGTCTGATAGCAGGCATTCCTGACATCTTGATCGAGGAGATATCAAGGCATTATCAATGCCATACTGTAGGTTTGTCTGAATCACTTGGTCAGTTAATTCATAGGGTGGCACAGGCAGTAGTATGCTACCATGAGAAGCATCCATGATACTATTTTGTAGAAGCCATGGGCTTCATATTTTGATATTTTAGTCCTCGGATGGAATTTTTTTTTGGAAAACATTTTATTGTTATATATACATGAGGATTCTACCGGCTTAGTTTTCTTCTATATACAATGTGTAATGTGTGATTGGATTTATAAATGTCTAAAATGTCTTTCTAAGACATAATTAGCTAGAGCATCAATTAATGTATTTAGACATCTAGGAATATGTTGATATTCAATATAATCAAAATAACATTCCAAGAGGCGAATTCATAGATATATCCATAACAAAGTAGGACTTTGGATAATATATACATTACCTAACTGGAGCACTACTAGTTGTGAATCAAGTCGTACAACGAAGTAACGAATCCCAAGTGAAATAGCATCGGTCAATAATTCGATGTCTGTGCTATATTCTGTGATATTATTAGTTGCATGACCGAGGAAAACACCTTGTAAACTGATAAGTTTGTTGGTAGGTGCATAGATTGCCCAAGCAACAAAAGCTAGGTTCTGAGTGCTATGACTAGCACCATAGGCGAAGCCAATATAGGGTAGTAAAGACACGAACATCTGGAAACCAAGCACAACGTGAGGTAAGTTGTTGGCGGTGGAAACCAAATAATGAAAAGCAAAAAAAGTAACACACAAGAGTATGGTACAGTAAAAGTAAAAGCACTCATGCAAAGACAGTCTAAGCATAGTACTTCTTCAAGTAAAGACCATTTCTGGGTTCACTCAAAGGAATGCCATCATAATCTACTAACTTGTAAGCTCCCTTCTTTAACAATCGTTTGACGATATATGGACCTCGCCACACAGAATCGAATTTTCTGGCTCCTAGTAGATCATGATCTTGTTCATAGAGGAGAACTAGATCTCCCTCAGAGAAAACACGTGGCTTGACATGACTTTCATATTGGGATTTTACACATTTCTTCTGGGTTTCAATAAATAGGGTGGCATCACGACGGGTCTCATCTAATTGCATAATATACAATAGACGTTCTTCTTCGACATAGGTGTTTGGGAGAATTTTGAAGGCTAGCTTCAAATATGGTATTTCACATTCAATCGAGAGAACGACTTCAATGTCATAGACTAGTTGAAAAGGGGTAAATTCCATAGAAGACTTCATAGATGTCTGAGAGGCCCATAATGATGAAAACAACATTATGTGCCAACTGGTCTTATGGATTCCTATTATCCGACGAAGCATGGTGATAAAGTTTTTATTTATGGAGTGGCCAATTTTGTTCTAGGATAAATCAGTAAATGCGGACATAAACTAATCTCCCTAGATCAACCTGGATCTAGAACAAAACATGACATGACATGACACTTTCCCTAAGTTACAATCATTGATCTAAGTGTCAAAGAAGAAATTGATGAATTACCTTTGAGATAGATTCCTTATATCTTTGTTGTTCCCTCTTCGCTTCGGTGCCCTTGTGAAACCAGATCTGCAGTGACAAAAACCAACCAAAGTGAAAGAAACTATGATAGATTCAATGAAAAATTAAACATGTGATCAAGGAGTCATGTAATAAAATGAGAATGATTTTATGGGAAAGAAGCATGCCACTATATTGTATTGAATAAAAGTAGAATATATAACCGAAATTCCTTGATGTCACAAGTTCCCTTTTAGTGGTTCTTCATTCCAACACACACATATACTTGTTTTGAGATTTGCATGAAGATAATCTTCAAAAGATTGATGGGTGAATGAAGACCTCAAGCATCAACTGAAATAATATTCTTCATACAATCTCCAACTTATTATTCTATCAATCCTTTGCTAAACTTTGCTTAACTGTGCTTAACCTTTTCCATGAGAAGCCCATTACTATATAGGATAAGCTAAAGTGGTTAAATGGATGGGCATGATCCCACTAGATCAGAGAAGTCAGTAGGATTGTAACCATACAGACCCCACCTCACATTCCAGCAGATTCCCCTTCTAGAAACTTCTCGAAACTCTTTCCTCTTTTGGCTTTCAAACGCTGTCGCACCCTACCTATATAGCAGCCTGCGAAAATCCCATAGGCCAACTATAGAGAAGCCCACATAAATCATGGATTTCCACACTATACACTATGGGTATCCTGTGACGTCCTTCCAAAAAGTAGTCTTACAGAGGAGGAAAGCAGTCACTTTTCTCAGGCAAAAGATGATTTTGAGGGCCTGATTACATGATTGTAAAGCCATCATCAGAGTGACCAAAATAATGTGTAACAATTATAGCAAAGGAATTTGAGTTGGCATTCAACCATTTCATCCCTGGCTAATTTTTGGATCTTTAGTGGAGTAGAAGGAGGAGTGGGATTTATTAGTTTAGTGCAAGGATTTAATAGTTTAGAAGAGACAACTTGTGTTACTTCCTTATCTCGTTTAGTAGCCTCCACCCAACTCTAAGGCCGATCCATGAGGACATGGGCATGAATCTCATCCTTTAGGACACTAATAAAACATTCTCAGAAAAAAGCATCAGACATGCCCTCTGTATGAAAATCCACTCACTCAAAAGAAGCTTTAAAGTCTTCCATTGTGCCATATTGTTTCAACTTTTTCAAACGGCCTAAATGTTTGGTGTCAATGTCAAAGTGTTCATAAAGCTCTGCCACAAAGTGTGTCCAAGCAACATACCTTTAACAATATTTTTTTCTCCATTACCACCATTTCCAATGTTCTTGATCTAGATGGAGAACACCATACCAGAGTTTGGCCAAGTCATTTGTAGTGTCGTACAAAGATAAATAATGTTCCATTTGAGTTACCCAACTAGTGGGATCTGAGCCATCAAATTTGGTCACATCCACAAGTGGAAGGCATAGGTCACACTGAAAGTGATGGGGATGAAAATTATGGGAATGAGAGGAAGTTTCAACTTTGGTATGGAAAGGTGGGTCAGATAAAGGGGGATCTGCAGGGATATTAAGCTTGGTTTAGATCATGGAAGCGATAGATTCAAGATGGGTAGTAATGTCTTGTTTGAGGTCTTCTTTGAGTTCCTCGATTGAGGTCATGATGGAGGAATGCATGTTTTTATTGATGGTGGCAATATTGGCACTGAGTTGTCTCACTTCTTGTTGGGTCTCTGTGAAATTAGATTGCAAGGTATTGAAGAGAGCTTCCAAGTCTTGTCTACAGGTATGGGCCATGATGACGAAGGAACCAAAAAGTGGCAGGTGGGGTCAAAACGTTTGCTGAAAAATGATAGGTATGAATGTGATAAGGGTGAAGAGATAAATATAATGGAATAGGTATCAAATAATGGTGCAACAAAATACAAACTTGGTTTTTTTTTTTAAACCTATGGAGCTATACTCCACTATGAAGAATACTGCAGTGATGAAATGACCAGATTCTTAATCAGGAAGAAATGTGTAGTGATTTGGCAATTCAAATGTAGGAGACACCATTGCACGGTAATAGATCTTGTCTATTTTGTTTTTTTTTTCTGTCCCGAAGGGTTAGGTATTCAAGGGTTATACAGACAAGGGTTTTCCCTGTGCTATATCTCTCTGATATACATGCGGGTTCCAACAGTAGTACTTAGCCTAATATCTGAGGGAACCAACTAAGGAGGCTAGACCATGCCCTTAGCCGTACTACCCAACTACCCAGGTACTAGAGAGTATCTTCCCGAGTGTTGTTCTCGGTGGCACTATAACAGTCAAGTGACCAATCGGGGGCTTGAGGAAATCTAGGCCGATCTGTATACAGGTGTTTTCTAATGCGCTACCACTCGAAGTGGTACCAACAGGGGTTACAGGGGTGGCCAAAAGATGTGTGTTTAAGTACCACTTGTATTTCCTATGTGTATGAATCCACGACCATGGGTTTATGCACGTAACGATAGATCTCTGTAGCTTAAAGATGTCAGAATACGTCTCTACCCTGAAAAAAAATTAACCCACAATTTTCTGTCGAGGAAAGTGCTGTGATACCACTTGTAATATTCCAGATGTAAAAAGTATGCAGAATAGAAATAAAATGCTAGAAATGGCAGATGAGAAACAATATAACCATAACAAAACCACAATAATACCAAAATGATACCAGAATAACACCAGAAAGAGAAATTAGATTACTGAGAGCAATGTCCACTTGCCTCTTTGAGGGGGAAACCTCCAACAGAGAAGAGCTCTTTTACAATAATATCCAAGACAATAATTCTCATACCCTCGACTACTATTTATACTAAACATGTCTATCAAAAGAACCATCTAGAGGAAGATCCTTCTAGAAGTGAAAGCTTCTATTAGGTATTCTTACATTTGACTTATTCTTCCTTATTGCCAGGCCTTATTAATATTGACCTTTATTACATCGAAATATATTATTCTACCTACATGAGGGGTTAGGTCCCTAACATATGCGCTTGAGCTCCTATAATGATTGCATCATTTGTTTTTGAGTTCGCAAATCACTTTGTTCACAATAATTCTTTGTTCATCTAGGTGATTCCAATATTCACGCATCCATGCTATGGCTCTGTTCTACTTCATACACTATTAATTCTCTCTCTTGCACATCCTTTTGCTCTCTCCCTCTATCTTTCTACTCATTTTCTATGTTTTTTTTCCATATTTGATCTCTTCTTCCTCCCTATCCTTAGGATCCATGATGACTTCTATCATAATAAAACCTATTATTTTAGGATCCCAAATCGAATGGGAAATTATTGTGTATCCTTCTTCCTAGGGTCTTAGTCGACCTTTCACTCCTCCAATTATTGAATCAATCAACAATTATAACTTCTCAACTACCCGATCCTGGTCTCCATAAATAGGCTCTGTGGTTCCATGTAGTGTACGTATGTTGGGAAGGTATTGTATTCAATTCATGCAGGCGCGTGATGGATTATGAGAAATATTCCTATTTTCCTCATTAAAACTTCCCAGTTCCACCTCACGAGTCCCACTCATGGTATCATGGATTGTACTCAAGGACTACTTTTGAGTCAACTATCTACTACATGTTCATTAATTGTAAGCATAATTACATGCTTAATAAATCAAAATACATGAAGTCTTAGCATAATTACAATCATGGGGGAAAACAAGGTGTTACATTCTCATTCTTCTTAAAGAAACATCATCCTCGGTGTTTAAAACACCATACATGCAAACTTATACATGAAAAACAATGGGTATGCCATTCTCATGGCATCTTCTAGTTCCTAAGTAGCCTCATCTAATCCAAAGTGTTTCCATTGCACCTTGACCTGCATGATGGCTCGGTTCTGAATAAATGTTTCTCTCCTATCCGATATGGGTTGATGTTAAGATGGAATTATCCCTTTCGTTCCACCTGTATCACAATCCAATCAATAACATTATTAAAAACATGAAAGTACTTCTTTAGTAAAGATACATGGAATACATTGTGATCTCTAATAGTAGGCGACATGGAAATTCTATATGCTACTGGTCCCACTCTTTCCATAATTTGAAATGATCGACAATAGTGCGGTGCTAAATTAGCACAAGTTCCCATACTTAGGAATCTCTTTTTGGGTTTTACCCTAAGATACACATGATATCCCACCTTAAACTCTTTATGATTTATCTTGCTATCTACATAGATTTTCTTCCTATCTTGGGATAATTTCAAATTCTTCCTTACTTTGATCATTGTATACTCCATTTCCTTTAGAAAGTCTGGTCCAAGCATGATCTTTTCCACTACAATGTCCTAACTAATTGGAACTCTACATTTCCTACCATATAGATCCTCAAATGACCTCATATTTAATGATTCATGATAACCATTGTTATAGGAAAACTCTAATAGGGACGTAGATATTCTTCCCATTGTTTGGGTGGATGCATGAAATCAATCCTTAACATGTCTTCCAACACTTTGTTCACTCTTTTTACTTGACCATCAATTTGAATATGGTAGGCCGTGTCGAATGCTATATGCATTCCTAAGTCCGTAAAGAAGATTTTCCATAAATTCAAAGTGAAATTTCTCTATTTGAAATTATGGTGTCGGGAAAGCCATGCAATGTTAAAATATCTTTCATAAAAATATCAGTAACATCTATAACATTAAAAGTGGACCTCATGGGAATAAAGTGAGCTTCCTTTCTCAACGTATTCACCACTACCATGATTTCATCATGTTTCCTAACCGTCTTTGGAAAACCAGTAATAAAATACATGGATTTTGTCTCCCATTTTCATTACATAATTTGTAATGGTTGCAAGAGTCTTGTAGGGTGCTTGTGTTCAATTTTGACATACTATCACTACAAACAATTGGAAATATACTTCACAATGTCCTGCTCATTTTTGGCTAGTAATACAACTTCCTTAATGATGTTATCAATTTATGATAACCAGGATGACCCACAGAAGGTATCTTATGACATTAATCCATAATGAGATGTTTTAGATCTATTGAATCAAACAGAGACACCCTGTTGTTATACACCAATAACTCATCAACTAAAAACTACCCCTCATACATTTTCTCTCTGGATTCTTGCTGCAAAGCCTCTCTTACCATATTGAAAAAATTATCTTCTTGCAAGAGGATTTTAATTATCTTCTCTATTTTATACTCTCCTACACTTGCTTCTACTAAGTGTATCATCTTCACACTATGACTGAGTATATATTCCACTCTATTTTCTTTCCCTTTTATATGTTTGATATCAAAATCAAACTCACTAATAAACTCCATCAATATGGTATGTCTAGAGTTCAACCATGGTTGGTCAAATAAGTACTTTAGACCATAATGATCTACCATCAAGACAAATATTCTTCTAAGTAGGTAATGTCTCCACATATTTAGCATGTCCACAATCACTACAAGTTCCAAATCATGGGTGGCATATCACACTCATGCTCATTCGGTTTCCTTGACGCATAAAAAATCACTTGTCCTTCTTGCATAAAAAATCCACTTAGTCCTTGTTAAGTACCTGAATAGATATGAAAATATACTTTGGAAATAACCAAAAATAAACCAAACCATTCACCAATAATGAACATAAGAATGTAGAAAAAACCCTTGATGTAGGGTAACACCATATATTAATCCTTAAGGAAGGATAACACTCATCAATAAATGCTTGGTACATTCACAATATTCTTCACTATACTCCAATATATTGCTTTCACTTCTTTATATAGAATTATCTATCTTCTAGAAACATTCTAGAGAAGGAATATTCTATAAATCCTATTTATTATATCTAACTACCATAGTGGATGTTATTTAATAATATAGTGGACCTAGTCCACCTTACATTGAACGATCTCCACTAATAATATATAACCACATTACTATTAGGTACTTCCCTAGGTACCCCATATTACCTCCCTAGGTATACTACATAGGTACCCTATATTACCTTCATAGGTATACTAAAATCCTTCTTTGCAAGAATCAATGAAAACCAAGAAATATTTCTTAGGGTTTACGATCTTCAAAACAGGGGCTTCAGTCAAAAGATGCTTCAACTGCTAAAATATGGCTTCACACTCTGTTGAACACATGATTTTTTTTTTCCTATTTAATGAAGTAATGGGATGAACAATATTGGAGAATCTCTTAATAGAAATTATATAATATCCATCTAATCCCATAAATGATCTTACCTCAATTACATTCTGAGGGGAAACCCAATCCATGATTTCATTGATATTCTCAGGATCTACTGCCATGCCTTATGTCTAGATTGTGTGGCCCAAATACTTGATCTCCTTATGAAAAAATTCATACTTGATGAACTTGGAATATAGTTGGTGATATTTAAACACCTAAAACAACAATCCTATATAATCTACATGCTCTTCCTTGGTATTAGAATATACTAGAATATCTTCAACAAACACTAGGACAAACTTGTCTAGATATTTGTAGAGAACACTATTCATTAAGCACATGAAGGTAGCTAGTGCATTAGTGAGCCCAAATGACACTACCAAAACCTCATAGTGTTCATAAATTTTTCTAAAATATGCATTTTGGATTTCCTCACCTCTAATCCTAACTTGTTGATATCTAGATCTCAAGTCAATATTAGCAAATACTTTAGCTCCTCTGAGCCAATAAAAAATATCATTATCTTGGGAAATGGATAATGTTTCTTGATGGCCATCTAATTTAACTGTCAGTAATCGAATCACAAATGAAATGTTCCATCCTTCTTCTTCATGAATAGTGTTGTTGCTTCCCATGGGGATACACTCAGCTTGATATGCTCTTTTTCCATCATCTCCTTTAGTTTCACTTTTAACTCCACTGGCTCAGGCATACTCATTCTATAGGGTAATCATGATGCTAGTACTTCTCCGAGAACAAGATATATTTAAAAATCAAGATCTCTCTTAAGAGGAAGTCCAAGTATTTTCTATGGGAATACATATTTAAATTCCCACAACACTGAGTGATCCTAACCTTCAGATACTTACTTTCTACTACACTGAGCACTTGTATTAAATACATGGGACACCCATTTCTGTTGAATTTCTTAAGCTATAGTTTTGATATCTACCTAATTGAGATTGGATTTTGAATGCCTTGCAACATCATTGTGTTTCCTTCTTTGTCTTCACACTCTAAGGTATTTTTGTAACAGTTCAAATTTTCCTTATGGAAACCTAACTAGTCCATGCCTAACATCACATCATATGATCCTAGGGGTAGGATATTCAAGGCAGATTGAGTATGTAGTCTACTCATTTAAAATGGACAAGCCTCTATCACCTCTCCCACTTTTCTCTTAGTCCCTCTGGCTAACTGAACCAACCATGCATTTGCATGTTTCTTTCTCTATGAGGCATATGCTTCAACAATTTGAGGTTAGACATAACTAAGACTAGAATTTGGTTCAATCAAAATAGAAATAGGTTTCTTGGAAATTATACCTTCAAGCTCCACCATAGAAGCTTGGTGGCATTCTTGTTAATTCTCAATAACTATGTATATTCTTGGCACACTCCTAGCCACATCATTGACCATAGTAGCCTTCTAAACATGATAAAATCTTTTTATGTCATGCTATCTATGAGAGACATCTCTCAATAGATGTGACTCTCCACAATCCCAACATTGTAGAGGCACTTTTCTTTGGCTCCTCTACTCTTTCTCTTACATGTCCTTGTGGGCATTTTTTTCCACTCTTACACCCATCCTTCTTAATGATGGGGAGTTTAGACCCAGGGTTCATTTGGAGTTGACCACGAAAATCCATAGAGCATCGACATATCAATCCTTGGCTAAGGCCGAGGAAGGTCTCACCCAATATGAAGAGAGGATCACAAATACCATAAGATCTTGTGTCAAGGATGAAGAACTAAACAAACCAAGATCCATCTGGGACAACATTCACACATTGCATATCCAATGGATTACCATTATTAATAGGTAAAAAAATACACATATATATCCAAATAACACATGATAGACGCACAATAGATCAGAACTACCACAACTTTATTATTCCTTTCATTCCATTCAACACAAACATACAATAATCAAACTATATTCTAGAGAAAGAGGGTTACACATCTCTTATGATATAATTCCCTAGAAATGCAACATATTGTGTAATGCACATCCTTTTAATATTTCAGACATATGACAGAATTAGACTTATATTCAGAAGAATTACAATATTAAAAAAGGCTAAGAGTGAGCTTGATTCTAAGAAATCAATGGATATCATCTAACCATCTATGTCTATCTTTGATGTTGTTTCTTCCTTTTATAGATTTTTTTGCTCATGATCTCTACCTCTTTATGCTTTTCTCCACTTGCTTGACTAACAAAATACCTTGCATGCTTCTGGAACTTACCTGCAGTCCACGTACCCTGGAGGAACCAAAAAAATCTTAACTACCTCACTAGATCATGTTTTTTCATCTCAACGATCCCTTGTGTTTCTGGTCATAATCATTCGAAAATATTTCCCGATGATTCCTTTCTTGATTCTAGTGTGCAGTGTCTTGATTTCTGGTGTTCCTCAAAACATGATTTCATATATTGGACTTGGCGTGCAATATAAAAAATCGATATGTTGCATACTCCTTACTCTTATCTATGCATTTAGTTTAAGTGCATGTAAAACTCAGAATGTGCACATGTGAAATGAACCCGAAACTTTGGGTGCTAATAGGCCCTCACTACTATTACTTGGCTCATCCTCAAGCCAACATCTTCATGGAATGACCGCTTGAATGTACGATACAACACTTTTTATTTCCTACATGAACTCCTTAAATTGGTGATTAGGTTCATTAAAGTATCCCTGGAGCTCGTGCATAAGCTAACAACTACCTCGGCTTCCACGGTTGTGACTTGAGACGATATCGGGTATGTGTTGTTGAGTTTCTCAATGAGAGCATTGAAAGAAACCTTCACATCAGATAACTATGTAAATAATGTTAAGGCCTCATCGGCCACAACAATGATCATGTCAAACATATTATGTTGTTCATCCCAAGCTACAGTGATTTTATTTATTTGCATTGTGATGAATATCATCATAGTGGCATGCTCCCTAGGAGGAAAATAAGCTAGATATTGATTTTATTATGTGATGTCTACTTTTTCCACACAAACTTGATATGTGAGTGTACATAATTTCGACTAAGTTTGGAGATGGGTCAAGTGTAAGAAGCCATAGTCGACAAGTTTAAAAATGCTTCCATTGTGTACATACTTTCGACTAAGTTTGGAGATCGATAAAGAGGGAGAAGCCATAGTCAACAAGTTTGGAAAATGCTTCCATCCATCGTTGGTTATTGTGGAGAGTAGCTTGCGCCGACTCAATTAGTTGTTGGAGTGGCGTGGTGGCTAGATTGATGTTTTGGATTAGCTGACAAAGGGAGACAATATGTTATTCTATATGTTCTAAGTGAGATTTTTTGTTTGAGATATTAAAGATCATAGGGATTTCACACCCTTGTGTCGAAATCGTGGGAATTTATGCATATAAGCCATTGATGGTGCTAAGAAGGCCAATAAATGTTATATTGAGCTCAGTGTGATGCACTTGGGTTGCCGTGTGTGTTGCACTTTTTGTTTCATACCTCTTATGTAATGCTTGATGATCCTGAATTTTGTTTTGATATTTCTCACATGTGTACCTATGCACGATTATGTTTATCTGCTTCTAGAGTTGTAACTACGCATGAGCATGGACCAGTCTGTCATTGTGATCAATTAACTAAGAGTGAAGGGTGGTAGCAAAGTATTGTATCATGGTATTGGAATCGATGTCAATGGGATAGCACCCCAATTGATATCGAATATAGGTAATGTCATGGGGGTACACTCTAAGGACTTGAGTAGAGGTATTGGAATTAATTCTAGAAGTTGATGACTGCTGAGTAGTGTATGGGACTGGTGTTGCACCCCTAATTTTTCGATAGAGATAGTTGACGTTGCGCATACCATTTGAATGAACTTAGTTGGAATGAACCCTATTGTGTGGATGTGATGGTACCGCAGATGGGTGCGTTGGTCCGTGGGAAATTTTCCCTGACCAGGGTAGATTGTGCATTTGGTTGTGTGGGATTTGGATCTCGAGAGTTCTTGTCATTTTTACCAGTATTGGAACCCCTACACAGGCGGACCACATGATGCGCTTGCTATCATGCAACTTCATCCTTCTTATGATCCTGATGATGCTTAGTGCATGTCTCTAGAGTAGAATTTTCCTCAATGGAATGTGGTTGGACATGAGCGGGTTATTCAACCATGTCATTTTGGATGTCTTCTTCCATAATGAAGAATGGTATGAGTGCCATTGTTGCACCTTTATCATTAGGGAATATATGAAAATGTTATGGAAATTACATTACAATAAAAGGTAGCCATCATACATGTCCATGAGGGTGCATGGTATGTGCTCTTGTGAAGTGGTTTCCTAGATAAGTTGTTGGTGCCAACTCTGAAATACCTCATTGATGGACTGTTAGGAACAAGGGTATTTTCTCTCATGGAGTCACAATAATAAAGGAGATTCAAAGGTATACCTACTTCCAATAGGTTGTTCAAATCCTCTCATGGGGGGGTGGGGGGGTCACCAAAGAACCATATTGAGAATCAGTAAAATCCAACTGTAATGAGAGTTTTTCCCAAAGTTTTGGGTGTTTAAGAAACCATCAATGAATTTATTCAGTAGATACTCAAGACAATACATTGGCTATGCATCATTCCATTGTGACAACTACCCCGAATGGGCACTCCTCCTTTGGACAAGTATGTATTATTTTGTAGGTTATCAACTGTGTAGCAAAGAAAACTGACTGTGTTTTTATTTTTGAAATCCTTACCCCAAACCAACAATGGATGGTGCTATATGTGTTGTAGATCTCATGTTGTGTAGCATCTTTAGAGTCTAAGTATTTTTCCGGCCTATCAACATGCATGGGTAGGATGATAACATGACTGATTTCTACTTCATTGAATGAATACTTCCCCTCTATCCACAAATATCCACCATGTAGGAGGGTAAGTAAAAGGAGGACGCGTGATCACGCTATTCCAAAAATGAGGGTAATCGATCAGAGGGAGAATGTCATCTTGCTGAATGGGTTGGGACCATTCTTGGGTGAGTACTAACATCTTATCGTCTGCACTTAAAATGGTGCAAGAATAATGGTGGAAGGCCAAGGTCGAGAACTATTCGAGGTCACGCACATTATAATCAATGAATTGGACATCCCGTACTCCTCTCATCTGAGAACCTTTTAAATGCACATGTCGACTCTTCTGTATGTTAGACTACAACAACCCTGGATCTATTCCGTCCATGCAATCTTATTTATGAATCCATGGGAAAAATGTTGGTATGGTTCTACGAAATTTATGGCTAGGTAAAGAGTCTAACATTTGCATTCACAGTTCTTACTTCTATGCCTTTTTGACTAAGATTAGGGGCCATTTTATAAATGGAGGAAATTCTATATTGAGATGGACATCATTAATTATGATAATGGAAAGTTACCCAATGGGTATTGCGAGACTAGGAGGTGTGCTAGGAGTAACTGTCTCTATCTTTGAGCTCATACAAATGTACCACATCCTAGCAGTCTCATAAATCTATAAATGGTCAGACATTGCATGATATTCTATCGCTATCATTCATGGTGTTGGCATAATTTACAAGAAAGTGTGTTATTGTCATTGATGGAAAGAACAACATCAATGATGGCATGATTACAAGAAGAGGGTGTAGAAGGAATCAAAGCTCAGAAGGAGTCAAAGCTCAGGAGGAATATTGTGAGTTTGCAGAAGGAATTAAGCTCAAGAGGAATAGCACAGAGTTCCACACAGAGCGCAAATGTGCGTCAAGGCCGAGGTCCAAGAGAAGGACTCAGAGAAGGAGCAAAGATTAAGACCTTTGAACACTTAGAAAAAATTCTAAGTTAGATAGATCAGGAAGCTTGGGAGGAATAACGACAGAGGTCGTTGGATCACCAATCCTGAATACCCGATGACCGTTAGATCAACATCTAGTGAACAGAGGAAGCATAGAGGATGAGTACATGTTTGATCTGTTGGATCTGAGCACCGAGGATCAAAAGTCAATGGATCCAGAAATAAATGCACGAAGCTTAATCCTTTGGATAAGTGTAGGAGAGAGAAATTGCCAAAGTTTTGAAGTCCCGAAGTAAGCAGGGACCGTCCATCATCAAGACTAACAGGTGGCACACGATCCTCAACTCTGAAGAAAATCACTTCGAGGATTTTTCAGCTTGAGACTTGAAGAACCCGAAGTCCGAAGAGCCAGAGAGCTGGAGTAAACGACAACCATCAGATTAGTTTGAAGTGGAAGGACAAGATAAGGCAACAAAGATGAATCACAGAAAGATCGAGCCTTCATTCTAAGTTCATGATCAACGAACAACATTCACTTCAGATCTAAATATGTGAGGAGGTTACACTCTAGAGAGCTTGAGATTTGAAATTCCTGAAATGCGAATTTTCATCAGCCATTGGATCATTCCAAGTGGAAGGACAAGATAAGCTAGCAGAGCCAGAATGTTGACAGATCAAGATGTCGATCTACGATCCTGATCGATGAACAAAATTTAGTTTGGGTTTAAATATACGAGGAGGTTACGCTCCAGAAAGTTTGAGATTGGAAAACCCCGAAGCCCGAAAATCAAAAATGAATTAGGACCATTGGATTTAGAGGACATACGAGGACCGTTGGATCAGTGATGTTGGTTAGTAGACCACATCAGAAGATGACATCAACAGATCATGTCAACAGACCACATCAACAGTCTACATCAGCAAGGACATGTGGCACAGTCGGAGAATGACAAAGGTCAAGTTGAAATCAACATTTCAGGTACGTGCAAATCACGAATCTGAGTTACACGTGGAAGCTTCTCGACTCATGACACATCTGTTATCACTGAAATTTCGTCCGCACATGGTTACAAGAACTCAACATTGTCAAACAGTAATGAAGTCATTCATGGACCTGAATTAATACCACGTCATTCAAAAAGGTAAAAAACTATACAAAGTAGTGAAAAATTAAAGAGCGCTTTGCAGACATTGGGTGCATGCATGCATGCGTGGAATAGGAATGTAGAAATCATGCACAGGTGCATGATGGACGAGTGTTAGCACAAAAATCTGTGCACCTACTAAACGAGGCATTTATGGAAGTGGTCGGCCTCCCAACCACTTATGGTTCAGCTCCCAAGCCGATTTGACCCTCAAATCTAGGCTGGATCCGACTGGTGGGTTGGTCAAAGACCTAATAATGCCCTAAATGGCCTCTTTTCACACTACAAAGCAGTTAAACAATAACCCAAAGAAATTCTATAAAAAACCATGAATGCACCTCATTTTCTCAAGGAATTCAAAGTAATGTTATGCTGCCTCTATTGTTTTGAAAACTCCATCCTTGACACAAGCATATTGGCACCATTACATTTGACAATCCACCTCACCATTGAGTGGATTTGTAAAGAGTTCTTTCATCACCATTTTCATTTTCTTTGTTGTAAGAAGAGCTAGCTAGTGAGGGTCCAAGAGCCTCCCCTTGGAGGAAGAAGGGACTCATAGTCCCCTTTCTTCTTGGTGC
The DNA here is from genome assembly GCA_032191745.1 of Picea mariana. NCBI lineage: Eukaryota > Viridiplantae > Streptophyta > Pinopsida > Pinales > Pinaceae > Picea > Picea mariana. The sequence goes on along the minus strand of JASDQU010013111.1, from coordinate 58,166 downwards.
TTTGTTTTCATCAATAGATCAACCTCAAACATTGGTGACATGGGTCTTTTGGTTCTTTTTGTTTCTATGTCCCTATGCTCATGATTTTTGTTATTATTGCATCTCTTAGTTTATTTCTTAATTCTAGTTTTTGTTTTCTTTCTCTAACTCTTTTCTCTACAGCTGTCCTTCTTAGCAGACCCAACTGAGCTTGCACGCACCTCTTATTTGCTCACCAAGGTGACGAAAGAGGCGCAACAACATCAACGAGTAACGTAAGAGTTACGTCACTCCAGGAGTTTTTATTTGAGATTTTTACCACTAGTACTCACCCAAAGACCCAAAGTCTTGAATGCTAAAGACTTGAAGTGGACACGAGATGCCCGATCTGAAGATCACTTCGAGAGCAATATCATCCATCGATCTACTACAATCGAAGGATAGTGTAAGTGAAAACGTTAACTGGCAACAAGCGGTCTCCACCATATGATGACTAACACAACAGATGATCACTCTAGAGGAAAGAATAGGTTGAGATTTGAAATCTCTAAAGTCCGGAGACCCGAGGATATCTCTACCGTTAATCCGAGAGGACACACATCAGTGGATGGTCAGCTACGGGAAAAAACAAAGGAAGGATGAAATAAAGTTGAGAGTTGAAATTTTCGAACCCAAAATACCCAAAGGGATTATGACCGTCGATCCAAAAGGGACACGCGTCGTTGGATCATGGACTCCAGGTGAAATGATCCTGGAGCAAGAGGAGTTTGAGAATCGAAACTCCCGAAGCCCAAAAGGAGAAATTGATCTCATCTGTTGGTTTGGAGGGCCACATGTCACTTGATCGTTGCAACTAAGGATTGCGCATGGACAAAGGAAAGAAGGAAGAGACGCTGATTGAAGAGGACAAAAGTCAACAAATTTTCCATTTCGGAAGATATCCAGTGAGTAGCAACAGGGTTTGAGATTTGAAACTCTTTGAGCCCGGATCACGAAGTAAATCTTAGTCGTTGATGTAGGAAGGTGAGATCTGGTTCATAGACTTGAGAAGACAGACCTGAACCATCCATTTAGGGGGACCGTTAAGATTGTGAGATCGACGTTCGTGCTCCATTACGGGGACAAAATATGCTCGGGTTTTAATTTTTCATTAGTGGGCCGCAATTGAAACCACGGTTTTGGAGAAAGGATGCATGGATGCTCATAGTGAGTTGTGGGGAAAAAAGCAGGTTGACCTCAAACCTCCTTTAGACACGCCTGCAATCGCGTAGCCATGTGAATTTCATAGCCCAAGGTCATATCATGAAACAAAGCCAACACTCACTAGACAAAAATCAAGAAGCACCTTTAGAATAGGCATATGGTCACGGCCAGAGGTCACATGAAGGAAGGGGCTTAGAATGAAAAGAATCCATAATTGACTGGCTCTATCCGATAGAGAAGATGAAGAGTTTCAACTTCCAGATAAGATAAGGAATCTTAACATAATTCTCACTGATGATGAACACACTAAGTATAACCGCCAGAGAATTCAAAGAGCTTCAGGGTGATCGCTAGAGGAATTGAAGAGTCTTGAGGTAACTACCATTGGGATGAAGACTCTTCATAGAGACAATTGACATATGGAAAAGCGTCAAATACTGTAACTGCTAGAGAAGCCAAAGAATCTTAGGATAACAAACACTGACGAAGAACAATCTCTGAATGATCGCTAGAGAGAATGAAGAGTTAGGTGCATGATCAGGCACGCACTTAGCATGCTAAATATACGCAAAACAAAGAAGATATGGTTTATTATGTTAAGAGTTATTAATGTAGGTAGAAGCATGCTATGTGTAGCAGCGAAAATGCACAGAAGAGGCATAACACATTTAATGGAAATAATACATAGAGAACAAAGTGCATAAGAAAGAGACATAACATAAATTATTATATAAGATAGGAAGAGAAATATGAGGTGCGCATGAAGATAAAGAGAAGAAGAACAAAAAGTTCAAGGAGATGTGAGAAGGAAGAAACTGATGCAGGTGGAGCAGAGCAGTGTAGTAGAATAGTGAGGAGACTGGTAAGCCGTTGATGAACACTGTATCATTGTAGTAAATTTCAGTAAGCAAAGATTTGTATTTCAGGGTGGTAGGGAGGTGCTAGGGAGGACTATTTTCCTCAGAGTTTCAAGTGGGTGCTTGAACATAGGGATTTGTAGCTTCCATCTGGTTGCAACCGAAAAAACCAGGGTGGCAGGGTGGCACAAGGGAGAACTATTGTTCTCTGTTATATAGGTTGGTGCCTGTGTAATTGGAAGTTGGTGCTTCCATCCAGTTGGTGATGGAACACTCAGGGAGTTGGTTCTTCCTTCTAGTGGGTGCTAGAGAAACCAGGGAGTTGGTTCTTCCTTCTAGTGGGTTCTATAGAAACCAGGGAGTTGGTGCTTCCTTCTAGTGGGTGCTAGAGAAACCAGAGAGTGTTGATACTGAGAGGGGGGTGAATTAGTATCAAGTACAATTTAAAAACCTTTTTCAACTTATACTTAAACCATTCAATTATATCCAATGAGAAATGAACAATAGTATAAGAGTTACACCAATACACCACAATACACCATGCACAATATATGAGAAATAATCAATAGTTTTGTTCAAGGGAAGTAATGACTTCCAAGGTAACTACAACTTCCAAATGTAAAGGGAGGGATAAACATCCAAGAGGAAGATACAATCCTCCAATATAAAGAGATATTTGAACTCTCTATCCTTGCCCCTTCCTTCCACCCAAGAATATATGAGAGATAATAAAACTTTACATTAAATCATCACCATCAACCAATCATCACATAGAACCTGATAATGCTTTCTGAGACTTCTTCAATTTCTGC
>JASDQU010013111.1:32050-55215 GCA_032191745.1 Picea mariana | reverse complement strand
ACTTAAACCATTCAATTATATCCAATGAGCAATGAACAATAGTATAAGAGTTACACCAATACACCACAATACACCATGCACAATATATGAGAAATAATCAATAGTTTTGTTCAAGGGAAGTAATGACTTCCAAAGGTAGCTACAGCTTCCAAATGTAAAGGGAGGGATAAACCTCAAAGAGGAAGATACAATCCTCCAATATCAAGAGATATTTGAACTCTCTATCCTTGCCCCTTCCTTCCACCCAAGAATATATGAGAGATAATAAAACTTTACATTAAATCATCACCATCAACCAATCATCACATAGAACCTAATAATGCTTTCTGAGACTTCTTCAATTTCTGCAATTATTCAATTCTTGGAGTACTCTGATCCTATAGAAAATGTTACTCATTGTATTATCTGAAACTCCTCTAAATTTCACTCCTTGAATCCTCCCCAAAAAGAGGTTATGGAAAGAATGGTAGACGTTATTCAATTCTGGTCTGTTCAGAAGACCCAACTTGTACAACATGCACTACGCTCAGTTTTTAACATCTTATTATAAAACTCACACACAAGAAACGAAATTTCGTACTCTTTCCAATGGAAGTGGTCCCACTGCATTTGGAGTCTGTATGAAAAAGTTATGACTGTTTTACCCACAACACCTGTTTATTGACTAGTTTCAGGATTGGTCACAAACCCTATATTCCACAGAGTGTATCTCCATAATCATAGCGAATGAAGAGCTAAAATTTTTACCAGAGGTACCTTCATATGTCTTCTCAATACCATATCTATTTCACCATCTGAATCGTTCTAGAAAAAAAATTATAGCAAAAATGGTAAGATGACCTGAAAATAACATACCTTAGAACACATCACCAAAAGACTTCATCCTCCCTTGAAATCCGACCTTCTTTTACTTCTTCTTCCCTCTAAAATTCAAATTGTATCAAATGAATGTATAATGATATTTATTTATACCATTTATATCACTTCCTTTTAACATTAGGGCCGACCTGACACTTTCTAATTTTGTAATTATTTTCTTTAATTATTTTCAGGGCCTACATGTACTTCCTTTTTCAATTCACTTTTTCATCTTCAAAAATTCATTTCTCCTCAACCATGAGGATCCATGTGACATGCCACATACCACCGGAAACATCATGATGTATACTATCCATTCATGGGTTTTGTATATGCATGTGCATTTTCCTTCATGTCCAAATACCTTTATCAATCTTGCGGTCCAAAACCCATGACTAGGGTTGACATCAATGACAACAATCAATCTTCCAACAGAGAGTTGGTGCTCTCAGCAAGTTGCATCTTGTAAAATAGAGGTTGTAGCCTCAAGAGGAGTTTGAGTTCCAAAGAATGATAATGTACATAAAAAAAATATTACTTATCATATCAAGAAGAAGAGGTTTTTCCATTTATGGGTTTCCTCAGGAAATATCTATCTTTGTATATTTCATTTGTTTGATTGATGTTGAATATTTTATTTCTTACCTCCCTACATTATTGTGACTTTCATTGAGTGTTCTGTAAAGAGTTTAAAATGGGCATAATTGTTTAAGCATGGTAACAACTGATTCACCCCCCCTCGGTTGTCCAACAATTGGTATCAGAGCCAGTTCCTTTTATTTAAAGGTAGATCAGTAAGATTAAACATGAAAAGTCATGAAGGAAATTCAACCAATGAGGCCCCCCTATTCAATGGAACAAACTTTAGCTTCTGGAAAGTTAGGATGAGAACCTACATAATGGCTTTAGGTGAAGATGTCTAGGATGTGGTAGAGACTAGTTATGTAAATGCAATTGTACTAGCTAATAAGGATGACAAGATAGAATTTAGCTTCAATGCTAAGGCTATGGATGTTATTCTGAGTGGGCTTGCAGAAGAAGAATTTGTAAAATTTATGCATTTAGAAATTGCCAAAGACAAGTGGGACAAACTCATTAGCATTTATGAAGGTAATGAGAAGGTAAAGGATGCCAAGCTTCAGACCTACAAAGTACATTTTGAAAAGATATAGATGAAAGAAGATGAAACTATTGTGAAGTATTTTTTGAGAGTTGAATAGCTAGTAAATGCAATGAAAGATCTTGGTGAAAAAATTGGGGAAGCCTCTTTAGTTCATAAAATTTCGAGATCTATGCTAGATAGGTTCAACCCAAAGGTCTCTGCTATAGAAGAAATTAATGATCTAAAAGATTTGGGTTTTGATCAACTTCTAGGAACGTTGACTACATATGAAATGAGGACAAGTAAAGATAAATCCACCACTAGAGAATATTCTTTTAAAGCAGATAAGAATGAGGAATACGAGCTTGATGAAATTGAAGAAAAATTTGTGAGAAGACTAAAGAAAGGATAAAGAAAGTATCAAGGAAAGTTTACCTTCAATTTTTCTAACTGTGGAAAGATAGGTCACTTTGCATCTAAGTATCCACACAAAAAGAAGGACCAGAACTCTAAAGGTGAAGAGAAGTACAAATCCAAATGATTTGATAAAAATAAAATTTTATGTATAAACAATGATGACTCTTTAGAAGACATGGATAGTGACTCTTCCTGTGAAGATAAGGTAAATGAATTCGTTCATATGGCCAAAGAGGATTATGATAATAGAATCACAATAAGTGATGTTAATGATGAGGAAGTTGTGGATGACTTGGAAGGAGATCTGATCATCTCTTTGGAAGAGATTTCCAGACTCAAGCTTAAGAAGAGAAAACAAAAGCAATTGCTAACACAGTTCAAGAAAGGTAGTAAAAAACCCGATGAAGAACTTTCCCTGCTAAAAGTCGAATTGAAAGAGGAAAATAAAATAGAGGACATTCTGAAACAATAGTTATCAGATAAGAAGGCAAGATGTGAAACTTTGGAAGAATAAGTAATGAAAACTAGAAAAGAGTTGGCGAAGTTTCAAGCCTTGTATCACCAAAATCTGTCAAGTATCAAAGCCTCATAAGGATTAGCTTAGGAGGAAGAATGACAGTGGTCGTTGGATCACCAATCCTGAATACCTGATGATCGTTAGATCAACGTCCAGTGACCAGAGGAAGCGCAGTGGAGAAGTACATATTTGATCCATTGGATCTGAGCACCGAGGATCAATAGTCATTAGATCCATAAATAAATGCATAAAGGTTAAGCATTTGGATGAGAGTAGGAGAGAGGACTTTTCAAAGTCCCGAAGTATCAAAGTAAGAAGGGACCATCCATCATAAACACTAATAGGTGGCACACGATCCTCAACTTCGAGAAAATCACTTCGAGGATTTTTCAGTTTGAGACTTAAAAAAATTGAAGTCCGGAGAGTCGGAGAGCTGGAGTAAACGATAGTCGTCAGATCAGTCTGAAGTGGAAGGACAGGATAAGGAAGCAAATCTGCATCACAAAAATATTGATCCATCGATCTAAGTTCATGATCGACAAACAACATTCACTTTGGATCTAAAGACGCGAGGAGGTTATACTCTAGAGACCTCGAGATTTGAAATTCCCAAAATGCGAATTTCCATCAGCTGTTGGATTATTCCAAGTGGAAGGACATGATAAGATAAAAGAGCTGCGAAACTGACAGATCAAGCTGTCGATATAAGATCCTGATCGACGAACAACATTTAGTTCAGGTTTAAAGATATGAGGAGGTTACNTGGAAGGACAGGATATGGAAGCAAATCTGCATCACAAAAATATTGATCCATCGATCTAAGTTCATGATCGACAAACAACATTCACTTTGGATCTAAAGACGCGAGGAGGTTATACTCTAGAGACCTCGAGATTTGAAATTCCCAAAATGCGAATTTCCATCAGTTGTTGGATTATTCCAAGTGGAAGGACATGATAAGATAAAAGAGCTGCGAAACTGACAGATCAAGCTGTCGATATAAGATCCTGATCGACGAACAACATTTAGTTCAGGTTTAAAGATATGAGGAGGTTACGCTCTGGAAAGTTTTAGATTGGAAAAACCCGAAGCTAGGAAATCCGAAATGAATAAGGACCAACGGATTTGGAGGACATATGAGGACTATTGGATCAGTGTTGTTGGTCAGTAGACCACGTCAGAAGACCACATCAACAAATCATGTCAACAAACCAAATCAATAGTCTACGTCAGCAAGGACACTAGCACAGTTGGAGAATGACAAATGTCAAGTTGAAATCAACATTTCAGGTACGTGAAAATCACGAATCTGAGTGACATGTGGTAGATTCTCGGCTCATGACATGTCATAGAGTGACGCAAGAGTTACGTCACTCCGGGTGTTTTTCTTTGGGATTTTTACCGCTAGTACTTGCCCAAAGACCCGAAGTTCCGAATACCAAAGACCCAAAGTGGACTTGATATGTCCGATCTAAATATCACTTTGGGAGAACTCTTATCCATCGATATACTATAGTGGAAGGATAGTGTAAGTGAAAATGTTAAAGGACAACAAGCGGTCTCCACCTTTTGATGTCTGACTCAACAGGTGATCACTCCGGAGGAAAGAATGGGTTGATATTTGAAATATCCAAAGTCTGGAGACTAGAGGATATCTTGACCATCAATCCGAGAGGAAATGTGTCAGTGGATTGTTAGCTTCGGGAAAAATCAAAGGAAGGATGAAAGAAGGTTGAGAGTTGAAATTTACGAACCCCAAATACCCAAAGGGATTGTGACCGTCGATGCAAAAGGGACATGTGCCATTTGATCATGGAATCTGGGTGAAATGCTCTGAGAGAAAGCGGAGTTTGAGAATAAAAATTCCTGAAGCCTAAAAGGAGAAATCAATCTCACCCCTTGGTTTGGAGGGCCACATGTCACTTGATATTTGAAACCAAGGATCGTGCATGAAAAAAGGAAAGAAGGAAGAGGCTTTGATTGAAGAGGACATATGTCAATAGATCTTTCCTTCCAAAAGATATCCAGTCAACAACAACAGGGTTTGAGATTTGAAACTCCCGGAGCCTAGATCACAAAGTAAATATTAGACGTTGATGTAGGAAGGTGAGATCTGGTCCATAGACTTGAGAGGAAATATCTCAACTGTCCATTCAGGAGCACCATCAAGATCATGAGATCGATGGTCGTGCTCCATTGCGGGGCCAAAACATGCTCGGGTCTTAATGTTTCCTAAGCGGGCCACAAATGAAACCATGGTTTTGGAGAAAGGATATGTGGAGGCTCGTAGTGAATTGGAGGGAAAAAACATGGTTGCGCTCAAACCACCTATGGATGCACCCACAATCACATGGTTATGTGAAGTTCATACCCCAAGGTCATATCATGAAACAGAGCTAAAGCTAAGTAGACATAAATCGGGAAGCTCCTTTAGAATAAGCATATGGTCACCATGATAGATCACCTGAAGGAAGGGGCTTAGAAGCCAAAGAAGCCATAATTGTCTGGTTGTAACTGACAGAGAAGACGAAGATTTTTGACTGCCAAAGAAGCTGAGGAATCTTAGCATGATTCCCACTGATGATGAACACACTGAGTAGAATGGCCAGAGAATTCAAAGAGCTTCAGGGTGATCGATAGAGGAATTGAAGAGTCTCGAGGTAACTACCAGTGGGATGAAGACTCGTAATAGAGACAATTGACAGATGGAAATGCGTCGAAGACTGTAAATTCAAGAGAAGCCAAATAATCTCGGGATAATGTCCACTGATGAAGAATAGTCTCTGAATGATCGCTAGAGAGAACGAAGAGTTAGGTGCATGATCGGGCACAAACTTGGCATGATAAATATACATAGAACAAAGAAGAGATGGTTTCTTCTGTTGAGAGTTATTCATGCAGGTAGAAGCATATTGTGTGTAGAAGCAGAAAGACATAGAAGAGGTGTTATTGGAATTTTGTTATTGGATAAATCGGTGAAAGCGGAGATAAACTAATCTCCCTAGATCCACCCAGATCTTGAACAAAACAAGACAAGGGATGGTTCTTTCCCTAAGCTCTAATCATTGAATCTATTATCAAATAAAGGATGAGTGAGATACCTTTGAGTATCACTTCCTTATGTATTTGTTGTCCCTTCTTCGCTCTGGCGCTCTTGTGCTATTGATCTTGCAATGGAACACAAACAAACCAAAGTGAAACAAATAATAATATATTCAATGACAACCTATGGATGTGATCAAGGAATCATGCAATAAAATGAGAATGATTTCATTGGAAAGAAACATGCCACTATATTATATTAAGAAAAAGTGAAAGATACAACCAAATAACCTTGATGTTGCTAAATTCCCTTTTGGCGGCCCTTGCTCTTGACACACACACTTTCTCCAAGCTTGCATGAAGATGGTCCACAATAACTTGATAGGCCAAGATGAAGCCTTCAAGCATATGATCTAGATTACTTCACACAACTCACAACCTATTCAACCTTAATCATTCCTTACTTTCTCTTTCTTGATGATTTTTTTTAACCTTTTCCATCAGACATCCATCATTATATGGGAGGAAGAGAGATGGTTAAAGAGATCAGGATGATCGCACCAAATTAGAGAAGCCAGTAAGATCCCAACCATACGAATGCCACCTCATATTCTAGAAGATTACTTCTATAACCTTCGTGAACTTCATCACTTTTGTTAGTTTTAAAATGCCACTGCACCCTGTCTATAGAGAAGCCTGCGGAAATTATGCAGGCCAAGTTAAGGGAAACCTACAGAAATTAGTCATTTATGCACTGTGTATTACTCTTAGCCTGCAACGTCCTTCTAAAAACAAGTTTTGTGGAGGGAGAAACCAATTAATTTTCTCATGCAAAAGATCCTTTTGAGAGCATGAACACATGGTTGTACAACATCACCAGGGTAACCAAAATAATGTGTAACAAAATTCCTCCCAAAATATGAGGCTGGAACTCGTGACAGCCGAAATACTTTGTAAAAGAAATGTGTGTGTCGGGAGCAAGGAGCGCACCAATTGGGAACCTACAAACAACCAAACATCTACACAATATTATACCATTTCTAAGGTAGGAATCCCCATGCTTAGACTACAAGTGATTTAAATCATGAATGTCAGTCATGGACAGCAATCATACACCATGGATCCATGTCATCAAGATTCTACATAGCCACCAGGAATACACTGTGGATATATGTTCTAGAAAACTCAAAATTGGACATAGCCACGAGATATACAAAGTGGATCTATGTGTCAATACAAATCATAAATACTTCATCGCAACGTGGACCAAAATTGTGATATCCAGGGTCTTCAATCCCGTCGTCCATAAGTATGAATCTAGCCATGCGATTAAAGGTCATGAAGTCAAACATGGTAGAAACCACTTGATTACTGGTCATTGATGAAAACCATTAACAAGTACGAGGGAAATCAACATTGATGTCAATGAATCCCAAGGTACCTCAGTACAATCCATAGAATGTGAAAAAAATGAGTTGAAGTCAAACACTTAATGGACTCTCTCGATCAGGGACAAATGGCATGAATCCACTGTTGAAAGTGAAGAAACCTGCCATTGAGGAATGTAGGCTATAATTTACTAAATGATTTCTAAGTCTTGTTCCTGGATGATGATTTGAAGTCGACAAGAAAAGACTCATCACAGGAGGGCCTTGATGTATCCCCCATCAATGACGTGAAATAAGTAACAGATTTAGGGTAGATCAAAGTACGAAAATGATTTGAAATTGACATAGGGAAGGCCAAAACAGTAAGAATTGATAACTACATATGGTCGAATCGATAGAAGGCTTGTTGAAGGTTGGAATTCTCTTGACCATAAGAATGACATGGCAATGGTATTGGAAGCATTGACTCAAAGAAGATCCAAGATATGAACTTGCAGAAGGTCACACGAGAGAGAAATGAATTTCCCAACTCAGGTTTAATGATGAAGGGGGTGTCATGTTCAAGAGAGACTATTACTGCCACTAACAAAAATACTGAGACACATTTCTTTCCCAAATTCCCCCCCACCATTTCTGGCGAGTACCTCTTTATTCTTACGCAAGCTTGAGGAGGATAAAATATGCTTGTTGAAGTAAGCTCATCCTTCGGATGAGTCCCTCAGAGTATGTTTAATGAACCTTAACAAGGGGTGGTTCGTTCCCATATGGGTCTTTCGATGTTTGTTTAACGAGTCCAAAGATAGAAAACTTGGGGTTTTTCATGTTTTGAGAGTTTGAAAAACACTTAAAGAAAACTCTCTTAGCTCTTTTTTCATAAAGTAGTTCGATGAGATCGGAAAAGTGATAAACTATCGCCCATCAAACGTTTTCTTCAAATAATTTTACGAGCGTGAAAAGAGCTTAAAGAATACTCCATCAGTTTTTTTCTTTTCGTGTTACCATGAAGAGTACGAAAATACAGAAAAAGTATAATCGGTGGCGTTCTCATTGATTTTTTCACACGATAACGAACAAAGACTAGGCTCAAGGTTTTTCTAAAAAACCTTAAAAATTACTTGTACACGACAAACAAAAAAACAAATCAAGAAAAATATATGTATTTCATTGTTCAGGATTCTAGTTCTTCCACCTGCAAGAAAACAAAATATCCACGAGACCATTAGACCTTTAGGTTTTGGATAAAATGCATAAAATAATATGAAATATTAATATAAAAAGTAAAAAATGAAACAAATATAGGTAAAATCTCTTTCTTACTATTCCATTTTCATTTTGCCCAAAACTTGCCTAGAAACCCTATTTTTACCTCAGACTTTGGCTATCGATTGTAGGAGGTATGGGTGACCATTTAATGAAATAATTCTATCAAAACAATAATATCCTTGTCCTCTTTCCTTTCAATGGATTAAATTTCATTTTTATTGGTTTAAAATGGATTTTTGAGTTGAGTTTTAGGCTGGTATGTGTGAGTTGGGGCCGCCGCAAGTGACCTATACTTTGAACGATTTTATTGTTTCAAAAAGTCTGGGGGGGATGGATGGAATGTGATTTTTTTCTGAAGTTATTGGATCTCTTGGGCTCTAAATTGTTGGAAGTGGTGGAAGAATCTAGAGCGAAGGGGAAGGTAAATGGGGCTCTCAACCAATCTTTTTAGTTCTTATCGTGAAAAGTGACAAGCTTAGGTTTTAGACTCATTTCTTTGTGTAATTGGATTTTTTAGTTCTTATCGTGAAAAGTGACAAGCTTAGGTTTTAGACTCATTTCTTTGTTTAATTTGATTTATAAGATAATTTCTAAAATTATTGCTTCTAGAATCAAGTCTTTCTTCTCAAAAGTCATCTCAAAGAAGCACTTTAGGTTTTTGGAGAATAGGAAGATTACAAATGCAATTGGAGTGGCTCATGAGGCTATGCAAAGTATTGGTTTTGATATAATATTTTGGTGACGTTCTGATATAGTTATTTAGATTTATGGTGATGATTGAATGGGTATATGTTATTATTTATTTTATTTTTCATATTTTTTTAGAAAAAATGAATAATGTGAAACCTTCTCTACGTTATTCGTTTAAGACAACAAAATGGATAATGCAAATTTTCATTTAATTTAGCAATGGACACTTTGCAATAAATGATTTGAATATTATGAATTTTATCACCACATGTACAAATTTTATTGTGGGGATTAAAATAATGATATTTGTTTTGTATATGTTGTTGTGCATAGTAAAATAGAATAATTTGTTCATTAACCATTCATTGTTTTAATTCATTAATATTAAAGTAAAAGATTAAAATGTTCATAATCCTTTTTTTTAAACTAGTGTAGATCCATCCTAATTGTGGATTTAATCTTAATGGGAAATACTAAGATGCTCACAACCCCTCTTTTCAAATTAATTTAGATCCATCTTAACTCTAGTTTGGTTGCTCCTAGATTGATTGCTCCAATAGGGGCTCTATAGCTAATATAGGGGAGTTCTTTATGTAACATAACACATTAAAATAATAATAATAAATAAAAACGAATGTATGTAGACTCCATTATATATATTTTCCCTAGATTCAATTAATATATCATGAAGACAATGTAGTGGTTATAGTAATACATTTTAAACTATACTAATATATTAATATTTTAATATATTTTATAATATTAATTTTTATTAATACTTTAATATTAATTTATTAAACCAACATAAATCCATCTTAACTCGAGATCTATCAAGCTTCAAGAGGAATAAAATCTCTCGAGGTGAAAAAAAAAATTAAAGTGAAAAACTTGAGGAAAGAATACATGTTTGCATCTAGATAGATTTGATATTTCTAAGGGCTTGATAGATCTGGACTTAACATGGATCTAGATGTATCTATGCTAGTTTACTTTCAATTTCCTTATATTTTATTTTCTACTCACATTGAAATATTTTTTTGTTATTAATACTTTTTAAATGTTGTGTGTCAAATCCATATGAAGCATTGAAGGAATTACACATTCATACTCTAAAGTAGAAAGCATATATATATATATATATATATATATATATATATATATATATATAATATAAGATGATATTGTAGTGGTTGTAGTTCAATTGGTTGGGGTGGGGAGTTTTCTCCTCCACATCGAGGTTAGAGTCTCATCTATGCGACATGTTGCTCTTTGTCCTCAAATACATGACCCTCCTATGTTCTCCTCATTTAGGGGGATTAATATATATCTATCTATCTATCTATCTATCTATCTATCTATCTATCTATCTATCTATCTATATATATATATATATATAAAGGATGATATTGAAATATTTTTTTAAAATTTTTAGTTTTAATTAATGTATTTATGTATATAAAATTGATATAAAATTAATTTATATAAAATGGATATTGGAATATTTAATTTATTGTTGACATCTCCCTCATTATGGCCTTGTGGAAAGCTTATTTTAGGCAGAAATGCCACATTTTAACTCCATATTAAATCTTGAAGAAAATGCACATCAATGAATTAAATTTTTTTTTTTATTCTTAATTACTTTATCTCTCTCCCTATATATAAAGTTGATATAAAATTGTTTTTAGGTAAGATAGAATTTGAAATGTTTTATTTATAATTAAGATTGAAATATTTTTTTAAATTCTACGTGCCATATTAATTAAGTCATGTTAAGAGTTGTCTCCGCAGAATCCTACAAAATGTTTCCAAATCCTACAAAGCTTCATCAAACATTCCTTCAAACATTAGGCAATCTACATGAACTTTGTCGCATGCATATCTACATGGGACTTGTCACTAAATCCCAACTACACAAGCTATAATGACAATGGTAGGAATAGCTAGTGTCCTTCTATTTATCATAATATCTTATTTTTCATTAATTTTATAAAACCTACTTCACTTAAGGACCTAGTGAAGTCATCTTGCACCCTATTTAAATAATTATTGCTTATAGAATCAAGTATTTCTTCTCAAAAGTCATCTCAAAGGAGCACTTTAGGTTCTTGGAGAATAGGAAGATTACAAATGCAATTGGGGTGGCTCATGAGGCTATGCAAAGTATTGGTTTTGTTATAATATATTGGTGATGTTGTGATATATTTATTTAGGTTTATGGTGATGATTGAATGTGTATATGCTATTATTTATTTTATTTTTCATATCTTTTTAGAAAAAATGAATAATGTAAAACCTTCTACAAAATGGATAATGAAGATTTTCATTTAATTTATTAATGGACACTTTGCGATAAATAATTTGAATATTATGAACTTTTATGACCACATGTACAAATTTTATTGTCGAGATTAAAATAATAATATTTTTTTTGTAGATGTTGTTGTGCATAGTAAAATAGAATAATTTGTTCATTAACCATTCATTGTTTGAATTCATTGATATTAAAGGAAAAGATTAAAGTGTTCACAATCATTGTTTGTAAACTAGTGTAGATCCATCCTAATTGTGGATTTAATCTTAATGGAAAAGATTCATGCTCACAAGCCTTCTTTTCAAATTAATTTAGATCAATCTTAACTCTATATTGGTTTCTCCTAGACTGGTTGCTCCAAGAGGGGCTCTATAGCTAGTATAAGGGAGTTCATTATGTAACATAACACATTAAAATAATAATAATAAATAATACAAATATATGTAGAATCCATTATATATACTTTCCTTAGCTTCAATTAATATATCATGAAGACAATGTAGTGGTTATAGTAATACATTATAAAATATACTAATATATTAATATTTTAATATATTAATTTACTTTAATATTTTAATATATTTTATAATATCAATTTTTTTTAATACTTTAATATTAATGTATTAAACCAACATAGATCCATATTAAACCCAGATCTATCAAGCTTCAAGAGGGATCAAATCTCTCAAGGTGAAAAAAAAATTTTAAGTGAAAAACTCGAGGAAAGAATAAAGGTTTGCATCTAGAGAGATTTGATATTTCTGAGGGCTTGATAGATCGAGACTTAAGATGGATCTACGCTAGTTTACCTTCAATTTCCTTATATTTTATTTAAAATTACATTTTATTTACTACTCACATTGAAATAATTTTTGTTATTAATACTTTTTAAATGTTGTGTGTCAAATCCATATGAAGCATTGAAGGAATTACACATTCATACTCTAAATTAGAAAGTAGATTTCTCCTCAGATCGATGGCTCACTATCTCTCCTGATCTTTCGAGTGTTGAATGACTCTGAGACCTTATCCTCCTCAAAGATTTACTGGATACAATGGCCCATAGATATCAACACCTCCTTCTCTAGGAATCTCTACCATCCATCAAGGTTCTCGATGGTTCCTCGCCAAATGACTCGGCGTCAACCCTTCTAAACTTGTTTCCATGAGGTGACCTCGACCCTCATTTCTCCTCTGAACTCTTCCAAGCCTCTTTCTTTCCTGAGCTTGAATTCTCACTTTGAACTACGATATTTTAGGGAATCCTTCACATACACCTTGCGACTTTCACACTAACCTTTGATTATATGAAAGGCATACACCTATTGGAAATGGGCACAATTAATACCCTTTTAATATAAAATTCTAATCTGATGGATAACAATTGAAGATGCTGGCATATTCTTAATCGTCCTCCCAAATCAATGAATGTGATTTACTCTTCATAACTTCCCTGTATTTCTGAATGCATCCGTTAACCTGTTTACTTTTTAACATTTACCTAATCTTATTAATAAATTACTATAGCACTATATGATTGCCACGTTTAAATGATTAACCTTTGAGATTACCACGTTTAGATTTCCTCAACTATCCACGCATTTCATTTTCTGGTTGCCTGTGCATTTCATTTTTTGTCTTTCCTCACCTGTACGCGGGTTTCATTTTATGGCTATCCACTATCCACGCATTTCATTTTATATGGATGCATGTAAGATGAATGGAATATGGTGGCTACCACTACATATCCATTTTTCTCATTTAATTCAATGCAAGGATTCTTATTATTTGAATCTCTGCGATCACTCACGTTCTTATTGTTGTTGTTTAACTCAATGCAAGGATACTTATTGTTCTAGATTCTTACTGTTTGAATCTCTGCGATGCGATCACTCACGTGATTTTCCTATTGGCATTACCTACCATGCAATATGGTGTGGTCTTATGAGTGTGTTTGGGGCGGTTCATGTTTTGCTTAGTTCTAATATTTGTCATGGTAATCCCAATAAACTCTCCTTTTTAGCTAGTGTTTTGTGGTTGGTTCTAGTTTTGTGAAAGTATGAACTTATAGACAAACCTTAAACCCTGTATGTGTGTTTCTTACTCTTACTGGAAAATGTATGAGATAGAGGAGAATACTGCCCGAATCCAAAATTCAGGTCCCCACTACTTTTGGTTCCTTATAATTTCTCTTATTTTTTCAATGCTAGTGTTTGAATGGATTTTCCTAATAGGTCCATTGATTGTTACTCCGAATTTGAATTAGAATTTGGGTTACGGTAAATGTGTTTAGAATAATTCCTGAAATCAGATTCAAAACTGCCTATATGTAGGTAGCATTTGGGTTATATTCAATATTTCATCTTACAGGAGATGTATAAACTGTTATCTTCATTTTTCTAATGGTAAATTTTTATAGTTTGTTTTATACAAAAGTTTCATGAATATAAATGAGAGTAGTGTGTGGATCCACTGCATCAATATACAGGTACTTCCACTTCGTTTTCTTTAATGGTAGAATATTTCCCTATTTTGGGGGTTACACTTGAATCCCACTTGGCATGTATCACTTATGTTATTTTCTGTATCTGTCTGTATCATTTCTCATCTCTTGTTTGTATATGTTTTTTTTTTTTTCTTTTATCACAAAACAACTATTCATGTATTGATGTTTTAGGTTATTTCAGTCCATAATTTACTTAATAATCTTCAGCCTTTTGTTGTAAGTCCTTAATTCAACTACCTCTTCCACTTCTTTTTTCCTACAACACTTAGGTAACAAACCTCTCTGTTCCTACAACACTTAGGTAACAAACCTTAAGGCACTTTTGCGAAAAAATTATCTGGTTTCATTTCCATCCATAGTTTAAAAATTGATTGGTAATTTTCTAATTATTCTCAGTTTGAAACAAAATTAGGCCTCTGGATGATCTTAAGATGTTTTTCCAAGAATTTTCGTAATTTTCATGATGTTTTGATAATGTTTGACAGGTCTTTGAAGATTCACTAAGCAATAATTAAGTTTTTTTTAATTAAGTTGGGGATTTTTACTAGGCTAGCGAGTCTAGGGTTTTTACTGTATCAATTAGGTTTTTTTTATAATTAAACTAGAATTTTTTACTCGGCGAGGAATTTTACTACGCTAAGGGTTTTTACTGGGCCAAGAATTTTACCTTTCAGCATTCTCTAGTCGCAAGTTAGAGGTTGTTTTGTAGATGTTGTTGTGCATAGTAAAATAGAATAATTTGTTCATTAACCATTCATTGTTTTAATTCATTAATATTAAAGGAAACGATTAAAATGTTCACAATCCTTGTTTTTAAACTAGTGTAGATCCATCCTAATTATGGATTTAATCTTAATGGAAAAGACTCATGATCACAACCCTTCTTTTCAAATTAATTTAGATCAATCTTAACTCTATATTGGTTGCTCCAAGAGGGGCTCTATAGCTAGTATAAGGGATTTCTTTATGTAACATAACACATTAAAATAATAATAATAAATAATAAAAATATATGTAGACTCCATTATATATACTTTCCTTAGCTTCAATTAATATATCATGAAGACAATGTAGTGGTTATAGTAATACATTATAAAATATACTAATATATTAATATATTAATTTACTTTAATATTTTAATATATTTTATAACATTAATTTTTTTTAATACTTTAATATTAATGTATTAAACCAACAAAGATCTATCTTAACCCCAAATCTATCAAGCTTCAAGTGGGATCAAATCTCTCGAGGTGAAAAAAAATTTTAAAGTGAAAAACTCGAGGAAAGAATAAAGGTTTGCATCTAGAGAGATTTGATATTTCTAAGGGCTTGATAGATCCAGACTTAAGATGAATCTACGCTAGTTTACTTTCAATTTCCTTATATTTTATTTACTACTCACATTGAAATATTTTTTGTTATTAATACTTTTTAAATGTTGTGTGTCAAATCCATATGAAGCATAGAAGGAATTACACATTCATACTCTAAAGTAGAAAGTAGATCTCTCCTCAGATCGACGACTCACTATCTCTCCTAATCTTTCAAGTGTTGAATGACTCTGAGACCTTATCCTCCTTGCAGATTTACTGGATACAATGGTCTACGGATATCAACACCTCCTTCTCCAGGAATCTATACCGTCCATCAAGGTTCTCGATGGTTCCTTGCCAAATGACTCGGCATCAACCCTTATGAACTTATTTCCATGAGGTGAAATCGACCCTCATTTCTCCTTTGAACTCTTCCAAGCCTCTTTCCTTCCTAAGCTTGAATTCTCACTTCAAACTCCGAGATTTTAGTGAATCCTGCACACACACCTTGTGACTTTCACACTAACCTTTGATTGTATGAGAAATCCAACTCTACGCACTCCTTGCGATAGAATTTATTCAACCACTCCCTTGGGTTGGACGGGTCTAAGACTCAACTTGGCCTGCACACACCTTGCATGACTCTATGCTACTCTTGGACTTCTGTTGGTATAATTTCAACGATATCTCTCTTGAGATTTCCGAGATGAACTCAATCTATCAATGGACTCCTTGAGGACTTTCACTGCACTCCTTGCAGGAATTATCAGGAAGAGAAATAATTGAAACTTATACTCTTCTCACAGAATTACATATTCAACATGAAATCACATACATATGGCATTGAAACAAATGCATAATAGAGATTATGAGCAAACTGTAAACATACCATTTAATAGATGCACACAAGAACCATAATACACCATGAAATTGGATCAAATCCTTCTTCTATTCATTCAAGTGCTCATGTACATGGTCTCAATAACAACAACTATCTGTTCATACAACTTCTAAAATCTCTATTCTTCTATGTTCTCCTATTCTCTCTTTCTCTACAAAAATTACAATGAGAATGATCCTACCATACATACAAGGGAGTATTTTTTTAGTTTTCCCTCCTACTACTCTAAGATATCTTATCAAATTAAAGACTACCATGTAATTTACATTTATTACAACAAATGTCCACAACCGACAGATGAGAGAAAATGCTCAAGATTTGTACTACAATCCCCAAAACATTAAAATAAAATACATCCTTCCAGCTATTACATAAATGGTTCTTCTTTTGAAATTAAAAAAATTGTCTTCAAAATGCACACTACCATATCTAGTTTTCCTCCACTCATGTTTAGTTGGCGATGCTCCTACATCAAAAATACTATTATATTTGAAGGTCAAAATCTGTCTCTTTCTAGCTTATGTAATCGAGTTTTCCAAGATCTGGGTGAGATAGAAAAAATTTATACTGTCTAGTCAGAAAGCATAGCTCATCCTCCCTTGGCGGAGGGGGGGTATTGCACTTGGGTTTTTTATGGTTCTTCTCAAAATGGGGGAGTTATATGTGGGGCACGTGCTATTCTTAAATGCCCAGTTTTGGGTGTCTTTAGTATAAAAATGAATTGTGGGTATCACAACAATACAAGGGGGGAACTTTTGTCCTTATGGTGTATTTTTTTTTTTGCACACTACAAACAGGTTTCTTGTTTACAGTGGGTTGGAGATTCAAAATTTACAGTTGATTGGTTTTCTTTTAAAAATAATCTGGTGATCACTTTACAACCTTGGATGTCAAGAATTCACAAGTTGAGTCAAAATTTCCAAACTTTACAAACCTAACATATTAACAAAGAATTTAATATGGAAGTTGATCAACTGTCAAAGCAGGTTTTACACATAGATGAAGATTTATTATTTTATGAAAAAGGAGAGGGTGCACTCTCATAACCTTTTGAATGTTTGACTATCGGCTAAATATGAGTTTTTATGATTTTGACTAAAGATCATTGTTTTTGTATAACGACATATTTAGGAGGGGCTTTGTGTTGTAAAGACCCTATGTTTCACTTTGAGTTTCTAGGTGGGCCAATTATATTTTGATTTTGGATAGTAGATGTAAATTGAGACTGTTTTGTAAAGTTATCATTATATTTCTAATATAAGATATTTTTTCTGTTTCAAAAAAAAAAAGAATTGATTTTGGGGTTTTTATTTAATGAAGGGATTTTCCATCTAAGATATAAGAAAGTGTGATAATGTTATACTATTTATAGGTATTTTATTTGCTAACACTTGAAATTCTATCTCTTAATAACCATTAACATTAATAAATTATTTGAAATAAGATGATCTTTTAAATAATTGTGTAAATCAATTTGCATTTTTTAATAATATTCAATAACTAGTATACTCTCTATCAATTAACAACCAACATATAATAATTTTAAAAGATAAAATAAGGTATTTTGTTTGCTAAAAATTGAAAATTTATTTCTTAATAACCATTAATATTAATTAATTATTTGAAATAACATGATTTTTTAAATAATTGTATAAATAGATTTACATTTTTTAATAATATTCAATAACTAGTATACTCTCTATCAATTAACAATCAAAATATAATAATTTTAAAAAATAAAATAAAAATAACAATTTAATGGTTCAGAAAATGTCAGAAGAACCACAGTGTTAATGACATCATGTCGTCAACGTTTCGGATCCATAACAGGATACATCATCAGGACAAAAAAGTCTGAGAAAAATAGTAAGAGAAGAGCCTTTATTAAATAGTGATGAGGCGGGTGAAAAAACCTACGGTTGGCTGAGTGAAACCCTAGTTTTTAGGAGAAATTTAGGGTTGACCAGAGGTTTTTTTTTTTTTTTAGTAAAAAATATATTAATTTTATGTTGATTTAAGGGCTAAGTTAAGATTAAATTAATGAGGAAACCCTAGTATTGAGGAAGTTCATATAATATTAGTTTTGTCAATATTGAAGTTAAGTTAATTATAGGTTAAAATAATGAGGTAAACCCTAGGTTTGAGGGAGTTAGTGTTATTAATATTAATCTTAAGTTAGTTTGACTAATTAAAGCTAATCTTAAGTTCAAATTGTTGATAATAAATTTTCCAATGGTATTAAGTTGGTTAAGGTTACGTTAGTTAATAGTAAAAGGTAATAATAATAGTGTTAATAAAGTAAGTCAAAGGGGTAATTAGGTTTAAGGTCGGTTTCGAAGATAATGTTGAGTCAAAAAAGGTTTGTAAGTACTAGAGTTAAGATTGTAAGGTTTAAGAATGTTTTCTTTCCCGAATGAGCGGGATCCAACTGTCACTAATCTCTAGGCCACTGTCCCTATTTAGGTTATCGAGATTTTTGATGATTTCAATAGCCTCTCTAATTCATCTTTTAAGGAGATGGTCTTCTTTAGCTAAGATTCTGGTGTCCTCTAGGCGTATATGATGCTTAGTTTTGAGAGAGTGTTCTGCTAGTGCTGAGGTGCGAGCTCGTTCATTCTTGATGTCAGCACTATGCTCTTTAATCCTGGTGTTGAAAGAGCGACTTGTTTCTCCAATGTAGCATTTGCCACAGGAGCAGTCTATTCTGTACACTCCTTTGAAATTGTGTTGGTTAAGCTTGTCCTTAATAGACCTCATATTCTGTTTGATGGTATTAAGTGGTTTGAATGAGGTCTTAATTTCCTTCTTGCTTAGGATTTTCGCGATTTTATCAGTGACTCCTTGGATGTAAGGGAGGTAGGCGGTGAGGCTCGAGGTTTGGTTGTTTTTCTGTTGAGGTTTGTTATTTTCTCTTTCCATGGCCTTCTTTATTGCGTTCTCAATCTCTTTTTCTTTGTAACCTAGGTTTTTGAAAACTTTGTGAAGGTGATTTTTCTCTTGTTCTAGGTGTTCTTTATCTGAAATCCTTATGGCTCTAGTGGATAAGGTGTTAAGAATTCCTAACTTTTGGTTAGGGTGATGATGGGAACTGGCGTGAAGGTAGTTTTCAGTGTGGGTCTTTTTTCTGTAAATTGAATGTCCTAATTTACCATCTTCCTTCCTGTTTATTAGTATGTCAAGGAAAGGGATGGTGTCCTTTACCTTCCGTTCCATTGTGAATTTGATGTCTTTGGATAAATTGTTGATGCGATGGAAGAACTTATTCAGTTCTTCTTCCCCATGCGGCCAAAGTACATTGGTGTCATCAACGTAACGTTTCCATCTTAATGGTTTCAGGGGATAGGAATCTATGGCTTTCTTTTCAAATCTTTCCATGTAAAGGTTGGCAACAATGGGGGAAAGCAGAGAGCCCATGGCCACGCCACTAGTTTGCTCATAGAATTCACCTTGATAGCTAAAGAAAGTGGAGCGGAGACAAACCTCCGCTAGTTTTGCTGTTACTGGATCAGTTACCTCTTGGATAAGAAGGATGGCTTCCTTAAGAGGAATCTTAGTGAAGAGAGAGACAACGTCAAAGCTTATGAGGTTGTCATTAGGTTTCAAAATCTCATTTTTAATGGTGTTAATGAAGTCTTTAGAGTCTTTAATGAAGGAGTCAATGTGACCTACTAGGGGGCCTAGAATTTTAGCAACATATTTGGCAAGCTCATAGGTGGGTGATCCTATCGTATTGACTATCGGTCTGAGAGGGATTCCTTCCTTATGGATTTTCACGGGCCATAAATTATCGGGGTGATCTCATTGGTGGGAAGCAATCTCTTTTTTGTCTTCTCGTCTAAGTTGGAGCTATTGATGGTTTTCTTTACTTCTTTTATTATCTTTTTAATGGGGTTCTTTGGGATCTTAGTGTAGCTGCCACACGAAAGGTGTTCATTCATTTTTGTGATGTAGTCTTCTTTATTCATGATGACTGTGGCACCACCCTTATCAGCTTTGAGAATAATTAAGTTTGTGTTATTTCGGAGGTTCTTAATAGCTAAACGTTCTTCTTTGATAATGTTGCTTTTAGGAGGTTTGGCATTGTGGAGGATAACTGCACAGTCTTGTCTAACCTGGTCTTTATCTTCATCAGTTAGGGTTTTAATGCTATCCTCAATGCAACAGATAATATTGTCAAATGGAATGGAAGAGGGAGAGATGGCGAAATTCAAACCTTTGTTCAGCATGCTCAGCTCGGAGTGATTTAGCTCGTGTGAGGAGAGATTCACGACCTTTTTCGCGTCCATGCCGTTGCTTGCGTTCTCCTTTTGGCTGAGAAGTTTTTTAAACTTTGTTTCCTGCCTGGAATGGGTCAATCTGTTCGCATTATCATCTTTTAGGGCTGCCAACGCATCCACTTTTCTCCACACGTCCGGATCTAAGTCGTGGGTGAGTTTTAGATGTAGTTTTAGCGCTGTTTTGGATAAAAGGTCAAGCGTGTACCTGTTCCTTCTGATTTCGCCTCTTACTATGGATTTTTCCAGTGCGTTGAATGTCGAATTGTTCCATTTGCTTCTTATTTTATGCTGAATGCGTGCGAAATTGGGAAGGACGTTGTTGTCTCGACATTGTTTCAGGAAGTCGAGGTCTGCTGCTCTTCTCTTAATTTTTACCCGGAGCTTTTCAAGTTTACGAACTTCATCCAGAATCTCCCTTCCGTACAGGGACGTGATCTGTTCATTTAGGTTTCTGAACATTTTTCTCACCACAAAAACCTAAATGAATTTAATGGTTTTCAAATAATTTAATTATCTATTGTATTGACATTATATTTTGAAATTTAGTTTAATTATTAATGGTTTTCAAATAATTTAATTTTTTATAAAGTAAAGAGTACACAAGATTAAAAAAATAAAAATTTTGTAAGAATTTAATATTAATTAACAATTAAAATATAATAATTTAAAAAAATAAAATAAAAATAACAATTTAATGGTTTTTAAATAATTTAATTATCTATTGTATTGGCACTATATTTTCAAATTTAATTCAGTTATTAATGGTTTTCAAATAATTTAGTTATCTATAAAGTAAAGAGTACACAAGGTTAAAAAAAAATAGAAGTTTTTTAAGAATTTATTTATCTTAAAATTAAAGATTATAAATTACCATTCCAAAAAAAAAGAGGGCATGACTCCACTTAATGAAATTCCTCTAGGGTTTAATTTCATTCGTAAGGTTGTGCATCCTAATACTTAGGCATGCCATCGGGTGATTTCTACATTGCATTTTCTACCCTTCACACTAAAGGATGTAGTTGAATCATTTTAGGGCTTAACTAATGCAATGATTATATAGTTCTGAGTAAGGTTAGAGAAAAAATATTTCCAAATATATGTTATTCGACATGAGGTTACCACACTTACACTAGTACAATAATGTCTATATGATTCCACATGAGGTTACCACACCTACAATAGTACAATAATGTCCATGATAAACTTGGGGGATTTTGTTGATCTCTGACACACAAGTTGATACATGAATATGATATGATATGGGTTAATGGGTTGACACAATGGGTGCAACCTGATAAATGGTTAATGGGTTGAGTCTTTTCTTGCTAATATTATGGAGGTCATGATGAAAGGAATGGTTTGAGTTTTCTATTTTACATACAAAACATTTGGTATCTTTGTTGATCCTATTTTCTACTTTCCCAATGGTGTTTTAGTTACATATTTCATATGAACTTAAGTAGAGAAACATTGCGAATCTTGTTTCTATGGGAAATAAATACGTGAACTTAATAGATATTTTCCCAAGAAAAAAAAGTAAAGTTCATATCGACATTCTAGGCATAGTAGTAAGTTGAATTGTTGGATTTTTTTTCATGTCCGTGAATTGTTGTTTTTTTTTCATGTCCTTGAATCCACCATCTTAGGAAAATCATTTTTTCGGTATAACTTGGCCTGAAGTCACAATCTTCTTTTGAATTTGATGGCTAGCTATAAATGGTTCAGTGCTCTATTGGAAATATGGTTAGTCAATTTTAATTTTGTTGAAACCAGAAGTAATATATTCTTATGGTTAGTCAATTTTAATTCTTTTGAAACCGTAAGTAATAAATTTTTATGGTTAAGCAATTTTAATTTTGTTGAAATCAGAAGTAATAAATTCTTGTTAACAACTAGAAAATGATTTATAAGTTGTGAATTGATTTGAATCCAATTTTGTTTTCTTGTGATTGGAATTTGGAATATGGTTAGTCAATTTTAATTTTGTTAAAACAAGAAGTAATAAATTCTTGTGAACAACTAGAGCATGATTTGTGAGTTGTGAATTGGTTTGAATCCAATTTTCTTTTCTAGTAATTGGAATTTGGTGTTGAATGAATTTATCTTATTATGTCGTAAAATAAAATTTGATTACTAATTATACTTTGTATGAGAAAATAAATTTTTAATTTAGAAATGAAATTTGCAACTTATTGGTTATTCTATTGCATAAACCATGGATTTCAATTATACTTTATATGAGAACATAAATCTTCAATGTAGAAATGAAATTTGCAACTTATTGGTTATTCTATTGCATAAACCATGGATTTCAATTCTGATGCTCATAAATCTTAAAAATAAATATTGGATATATTTCTTTACAAAACTTTTCCAGTAATATATTTATAATGATGATGATGATGATGATGATGATTAATGTCCACTAAGACCTAATTGGTCTATCGGACCTTAAGAGGGTAAGTGATTACTTGTGATTCTTTAGAATTTTGTTTCTGTGCTCGAAAAGCATTAAGAGAAGGTTTCCAAGATCACCATACTTTTGTTGAGTTAAGAGGTTAGGAAGGTTGGTAG
>JASDQU010013110.1:100526-110916 GCA_032191745.1 Picea mariana | reverse complement strand
TCCTATGGCTTTTATCTTTTACCAGCTGCTTTTACCCCCTGGGCCTTTAGTCCCTTCTTCCCACAAGACAAGATGTACCCTGGAAGGTCGTCCTAATGGCCAGACTAGGGGAATGGGATGGATGAGCGGGGTTTTAAGATGTAAAAGTGATAAGATGGTGGGAGCGGACGATGGCTCTGCAAACCCCCTTTGGTGGCTAACCAAAACCCATGAATACCAACTTGCTAAGCTACCCCATCAATTACCCCAACAGTGGTCAAGTAGATTAGTGTAAGATCCAAGCAGTCATCTGAAATGAAAGGAACCTAATGCATACATAAGAAGGTTATAATGATCAAATATGACACATACCATGATACCTCGGACCAATTACCTCATGGAGCAAGAGCCCTCTCTGATGCAAGCCCAGGCCGGTAGTGATGGAGGCTGGTACTGCTGACAGGACAAGTCTGGCTGAGAAGAAGAAAGATGGGCCCTCAAGAGCCATGCTCAAGTCGATCCGCTCTCGTACTCCATGTCTGGGATCATGTGGGCCTCGAGACATGATCTCCTAGTTATCCCTAGATATCGGGGATAACAGGTACTATTCCCTTCCATCTTGAGTTGGGTAACTCTTTAGATTTTGACGATGTTTTGCTTATAGTAGGTCTCAGGAAGAATTTTCTTTTAGTTTCGGTCATGGAGGTTAAGGGATTTGCAATTGAGTTCAAGAACTAACAAGTCTTCATCAAGCCGAAGGATTCTAGCCCAGATACAACTCAAGTAATAGGGGTTATGAAGGTAATTTGGACAGGTTGCAGGGTGAACCTATTCGAGCTTTGGTGCATAACAATGACATTTTGTGCGAGTTGTGGCACAAGAGGATGGGGCACTTGGATCACAAGGCATTGCCTATTCTGAGGGAGATAGTCACAGGTCTTCCAGATAAGATAAGATAATTTTATTAATGTTCGACTAATGACCACAAAAGTAGGTCAAAGGCTCTGCTGAGTACAATGATGTCATTACAAAGTAGGAGTGCCAAAAGGTCTCCTATAAAAGCAAGATACGAAAAGTAAATTAAAGTAAGGTAGAGTAGAGAGTGAGGGCTAAGATGAGGCATGGACAACTCTTGATCCCAAGCCTAGAAACCCACTTTGAAGTGGAGATGTATAGGAGGAGAAGATCTAGGAACAAGAAGAACTAAAAGTAACTAGATAGGTCTGTCAAGGAATAGACCCATCTCTCCTACCATTCGAGGTTGAATGAAGGAAGCTGAGTATAGTATGATGTGAAGAGGGAGAATTGATGGGATTCCTGGATCGTCTGCTGCACTGTTGTCTAGAGGAGGTAGATCATCGTTGAGGCCTGGGGGATCTCATCCTTATTTTGGGAAGGGATCTGATTTGGTCTTGTCGCTGAGAACTCATGGGATAGGCAAGGTCCCATGCATCTGCACTAATCTGGAGTCTGGAGCTGTGTTGGAGTGCAGAGTCATGGTGATATTGGTTTGTCTCTTAGTTCCCCTTCCTGATGATAACACTGTGAAGAAGGAAGTGATCCACTCGGTAGTATCTGGTCTAGTAGGAGGCTAAAGAATATGGGCTCAGAGCTCGAGGGCCTCATGCATGTATAAGGCTAAACACCTCTGGTCGGAATATCTGAAGAAGCCAGTTAAGGTTTGAGCTCCTCTGAATAGGCAATGGAACCTCCTTTTGATCTCATAATAAATGGGATAGCGGAAGATGAAGTGCTCCTCAGTCTCTACCTCCTATAGATGGCATCACTGGAAGATCCTGTTTGATCAATCGATCCGCGGGTCTATCTCTACCTAAAGTCTATGAGAACCCACTCTGAACTGGCATAGTGGAATGCAAAGAGCGTGCATCCAATGGGGTAGTGTATACTATGGTCGAACAATAAGCCTGACTCTAAACTCCAAGAAGTGCTCAACATAGAAGGCCATCTTTGGGTGTAACTCACCCTAAGGGTTAACCCAAGTGATTTGGATGAACTGCTTGTAAATGTCATCTCTGATGGTCTTGTTCAACTCTTGTCTTGTAGGTAGGAGGTGGCCAGGTGCATCCAAGGAGTAATTGAACAGAGGGAGATGATCCATTTGAATGGCCACAAACTCTAAAAGATTTGAAACCCCTGTGAACCATCCTCGAGCTTGGCCCGAAGGGCTAGAGAGGGAAATGGTCTTTGAAGAACAATAGGGAAAATATGGCTATCGGTATTGCCCCTTCACTGAGTCAGCGAAGCTCTGGATGTGAAGCAGAAAAGAGGCCAGTTTGAACTTTGTTTCAAGTCGAAAGGCCCAGACCCCAAAATCTGCTAGGATGATGTGTTGAGGGACTATTTGCTTGCAACAATGATGCGCCGGAGGAGAAGGGTTTGGACTCTCTCAATGAAAGCCCAATTAGACTCAAGTAAAGAGGGCCCCCAAATGTCTGAGCCATAGAGAACAGTGGGTCAGATAAGGGAGTCCACGAGGAACATCTTGGATGAGATGTCCCAAAAATGGTGTTGGAAGCACAGTCTCTCGAGAAGGGCTAAGGATCCGTAGCTCTTGTTGATTTGAGGTTGGAGGGCCGGTTGCAAACTGAAGTGGGGTTCTGAGAATTGCACTCCCAAGTATGTGTAGGTGCTGGTGATATCGATCTCCTCCCCTTTGAAGAAGAAATGAAGGTTCGAGTTCTTCTTTAACTTGTTGAAGATCATAACCTTGGTTTTACCCAGGTTGATTGTCAATTGACGAACGTTGCAGAAGAGAGATAAGGTATCCAACTATCTTTGTAACCCTTCTGGAGATGAGGCTAGGAGTACTGCGTCGTCAGGAAAGAGCAGGACCGATATTAGAACCTGGTGAAGGAGGCACCCATCGTTGTCTTGGATATTGTCTTGAAGAAAGGTTTCCAACTCATCAATATAGATCCAAAATGAAGTGGGGGATCAATATAGATCTCTGATGGTCTTGTTCAACTCTTGTCTTGTAGGTAGGAGGTGGCCAGGTGCATCCAAGGAGTAATTGAACAGAGGGAGATGATCCATTTGAATGGCCACAAACTCTAAAAGATTTGAAACCCCTGTGAACCATCCTCGAGCTTGGCCCGAAGGGCTAGAGAGGGAAATGGTCTTTGAAGAACAATAGGGAAAATATGGCTATCGGTATTGCCCCTTCACTGAGTCAGCGAAGCTCTGGATGTGAAGCAGAAAAGAGGCCAGTTTGAACTTTGTTTCAAGTCGAAAGGCCCAGACCCCAAAATCTGCTAGGATGATGTGTTGAGGGACTATTTGCTTGCAACAATGATGCGCYGGAGGAGAAGGGTTTGGACTCTCTCAATGAAAGCCCAATTAGACTCAAGTAAAGAGGGCCCCCAAATGTCTGAGCCATAGAGAACAGTGGGTCAGATAAGGGAGTCCACGAGGAACATCTTGGATGAGATGTCCCAAAAATGGTGTTGGAAGCACAGTCTCTCGAGAAGGGCTAAGGATCCRTAGCTCTTGTTGATTTGAGGTTGGAGGGCCGGTTGCAAACTGAAGTGGGGTTCTGAGAATTGCACTCCCAAGTATGTGTAGGTGCTGGTGATATCGATCTCCTCCCCTTTGAAGAAGAAATGAAGGTTCGAGTTCTTCTTTAACTTGTTGAAGATCATAACCTTGGTTTTACCCAGGTTGATTGTCAATTGACGAACGTTGCAGAAGAGAGATAAGGTATCCAACTATCTTTGTAACCCTTCTGGAGATGAGGCTAGGAGTACTGCGTCGTCAGGAAAGAGCAGGACCGATATTAGAACCTGGTGAAGGAGGCACCCATCGTTGTCTTGGATATTGTCTTGAAGAAAGGTTTCCAACTCATCAATATAGATCCAAAATGAAGTGGGGGACAGGGGGCAACCCCGTCTAACCCCAATGGTACTCCTGATGAAATCGGACATCCCGTGAACAGTGCGAAGACAACCAAGGACTGACTCATATAGGCGCATGATGGCAATCGGTAGGGTTTGGGAGATGCCAATGTCTTTAAGCCTCTGGAATAGGGATTCTCGCGAAACAGAGTCAAGCTTTTCGAAAGTCTACAAAACAACAATAGACTTTCGAAGAACAATTCCGTGCCTCCTCACTGATGGCTCGAAGGATAAAGATGTGATCAATGGCCTGATGAGCGGGTTGGAATCCTGCCTGCCCCCTAGYTCMAAGGTATCTTTGTTCAAGCTTACTRGAGAGCTTCATATGGAGAACTGTAGCATAGAGCTTCGAGAACATGTGGCCCACCATGATTGTCTTGTAGTTGTTGGGATTTGAGTTGGGGCTCGATTTTTGTATTGTGTGGATGATGTGATGTGACCACGTTGGTGGAAAACTTGTACGAACTACATGGTTGAAGAGATCAACGRCATGAGACACCATAACTTTACTTGGAAACCCYCCTCGTCTGCTGCTTTGCTATTGTTCATCACCCAAACAACCTCTCTGATGTCCTTGTTTTAGAATAAGAAGCACGAAGAGGGTGGAGAGGTAACTTGAATTCGGGGTTGTCTAGGAATATCATAGAGAGTGGATATGTGAGAGGCTGGAGGGAATTAACAACATTGAGCAACATGGTGTATGTAGAGGGTGCATGCTTGGCAAGCAAGTCAAGGTTGCTTTCCCAAGCAGTGAGCATAGGTCTAACGGGATTTTAGACCTAGTACATTCGGATGTTTGTGGATCGATGTCAGTAGCGTCAATAGCAAGAAGCATGCATTATGTTTCCTTTATTTTTGATTTTCTCGCAAGACTTGGATCTACTTCTTAAAGACCAAGGATGAGGTCTTTAGCAGGTTTCAAGAGTTCAAAGCTCTAGTTGAAAGCCTAACAGGGAAGAAGATCAAAGTCTTGAGATCAGACAATGTGGGAGAGTATATCTCCAAGGAGTTCGAGGGTTTTTGCAAGGAGGTAGGAATCAAGAGGGAGTTGACAGTTCCAAACAACCCACAACAGGATGGGGTTGCGGAGAGGAAGAATTGATCCATCACAGGTGTTGCTAAGGCCATGATACATGACCAGGACTTGCCCATGTTTCTTTGGGCAGAGGCATGTAACACAACAATCTACTTCCAGAGTCGGTGTCCTCATAAGATATTGGAGGACAAGTTACCAGAGGAGGCATTCACTGGTGTGAAGCTAGAGGTGGGTCATTTCTGCAACCTTTTTTTGTCTAGTTTATATCCATGTACTAGCAGAGAAGAGGACCATGTTGGAGCCCTCCAACAAAAAGGGTTTGTTTGTGGGTTACAGTGAGACTTCAAAGGTTTACAGGGACTATATTCTAGAGCATAAGAAGACAATAGTAAGCAGGGATGTTAAGTTTGAGGAAGACATTTCATCCTGGAATTCTCATGAGCCTACTCTAGTGGCAGAGGATGAGGAGCAGGAAGCTCCGAAGGTTGAGCCGGGGTCACCAGTTGTTTTTAGTGCAATATAGCAGCCTTCAGGTGAACACGGGGAGACAGGATCCCCTTCTACTTCAGTGAGACATTAAGGGATTCTTAAGAGCATGTTGAGACTCTTAGGAGCACATTTAGAGAGAGAAAACCTCTAAAGAAGTTTCCAAACTATATTGCATTGATGAGCAACATTCTAGATCCTGAGCCTTCCACTTTTCAGGAGGCAACAAACCAACAGGTATGGTGGGATGCAATGGTGGAGGAGTACACCTCCATCATGAAGAATGATGTTTAGCACATAGTGCCAATACCAAAGGCGAAGTCAGTTGTGAGTTTCAGGTGGCTCTACAAGATCAAGCATGCTGCAGATAGTAGCATTGAGAAGTTGAAAGCGAGGTTTGTGGCGAGAGGGTTCTCCCAGAGAGAGGAGTGGACCATGGGGAGACATTTTCTCTAGTCGCCAGGTACACTTCCATTAGAGTAGTTATGTCCTTGGCTTCATTTATGGGATGGAGGATACATTAGATGGATGTGAAGACAACTTTCCTTAATGGGATCATTGAGGAAGAAGTGTACATAGAATAGCCTTAGGGCTTTGAGGTAAGTGGGAAGGAGTCCCATGTGTGCATGCTTAAGAAAGCCTTGTATGGACTCAAGCAGGCATCGAGAGCATGGTAGTCCAGGATATATGGATATCTGCAGAGTATGTGCTTCACTAAAGGTGAAGCAGATCCTAACTTATATTATATATTTGTTCAGATTGAGAGCATGGTATTCCAGGATCTATGGATATCTGTAGAGTATGTGCTTCATCAAAAGTGAAGTAGATACTAACTTATATTATATATTTGTTTAGATTGCTCTGCTCATTTTGTTGTTTTTGACAGGTGCAGAGAAGCTCATTACAGAGTGAAAAGCAGACATGGTAGCTTAGTTCGAGATGAAGGAC
Source organism: Picea mariana (assembly GCA_032191745.1). Taxonomy (NCBI): domain Eukaryota; kingdom Viridiplantae; phylum Streptophyta; class Pinopsida; order Pinales; family Pinaceae; genus Picea; species Picea mariana. The sequence goes on along the minus strand of JASDQU010013110.1, from coordinate 104,556 downwards.
ATTGGTATGATGCATTACTTCTTGAGATTGGAGGTTTGGTAGAGGCCAGAGGGGGGTTTTCCTTGGGCAGGTTAACTATGCAGTTCAGATCCTAAAGAGGTTTCAGATGGAGGACTGCAAACCTATGGCCACACCCATGATCAATAATCTGAAGAAGGCGACAACATCAGATTCAAAGTTGGTGGATCCCACGTTGTACAGGCAACTGATAGGTTCTTTGATGTATTTGGTCAGCACCAGGCCAAATATATGTTTTGCAATGAACACCTTGAGGTAGTTCATGGTAGAGCCAAGGAAGGAGCATTGGGTAGAAGCAAAACACGTGCTTAGGTATTTGAGGGGCACAATAAAGTATGGTGTGAGATATCTTGGAGATGGTGAAGTGAAGTTACAGGGGTATACCGACTTAGATAGGGAAGGTAGTGCAACAGACAGGAAGAGCACCTCAAGGTGTTGCTTTAGCTTGGGATCAACGATGATATCCTGGTTCAATAGGAAGTAGAGTTCCGTGGCACTTAGCTCACCAGAGGTATAATACATGGCAGCCAGTACGATTAGTTGTGCGGCCATCTGGCTTCGCAAGTTACTTGTAGGATTGTTTGATCAGGAGTTGGATCCCACGGTCATTTACTGTGATAATTAGAGTTGTATCAAACTCTGAGATTCTAGTGTTTCATGACAGGCCCAAGCATATAGAGATTAGAGATTACTTCATAAGAGACAGGGTTCATTAGGGAGTAGTGAAGTTCTTGTATATTCCCATGGATTAATGGGTAGCTGATGTTTTGACTAAGCCCTTGGCAAAAGGGAAGTTTGAGGCATTCAAATACAAACTTGGATTGGTGCAAAATTACTTCCTCACTAAGAGGGAGTGTTGAGAATTATAGCTCGGACATGAACTTCTGCATAGGTTCCCTGTGAACGTGCGAGAAGCAATTCGAGATATTTTCGAAAAGTGATTCTTTTTTGAAAATTGTTTCTGTTTTCTAAAAAGTAAATTCTATTTTGTAATTCACTTTAGTTAAAAAGTGAAAGTTTTATTTTTAGCAGTTGAGTCTAAAAAGTGTATTTTATGCATGCATGACTTAGACTATGAGAAATCTTAGAAATAGATTAGGGTTTTGGTCTCAACTAAAACTATAAAGACAGGTCAAGATAGAGAGTTCAAAGACACAAAAACACTTGAGTAGTTGAGCAGGTTGAGCAATAAAGAGGGAGAGAGAGCAGGTAGCCAATTTCCGATAGCACGTGGTCTCGTGCAACAGTCTGTACAACGTACGAAACAGTTCCGCACAGCCGTATAGAAGTCCATGTAGTCGTACAAACAATATAGTATAGAATTGTACAGTTGTATGGACAGAGCCGTATTGATGTTCATACAGTCCATTTTGAAGGAATGATTACATGTGTTGTGAAATTAATTTTTATGCTTCCTCTATTTGATTTCTAGCTATTCTGTGATTAATGCGATGGTCTGAAATTTATTTCTGCGTTAATTAAATTCAACAATCTACTTGTTTGATTGAGATCATAAGGACTTTAGTCACCTAGGCCTTGGAATTTTTGTCCGTTCGAAGTTTGGAAATGACAATGAAATTGAGTTAGCTAAGAAACAATGTGTTCACATGACCTAAATAATAAGAAAAGGAAGAAAAATCTTAACATCATTCATAGATATTAGAAGTATAGTGATTGCCATTAGATCCATTGATAAAATTAGATATTTGATGGTCATACTTAGTACTTTAGAAGTTTGAGTTAGAAAGTACATTTTATAATAAAATCAATTTGTGATGACTTGAAATTTTATAGTTGTCTTTGTTGAAATCTGATAACTCAGCCAAGAAACTAATGCCAATAATTTATATTAACCCAGAAATTACCTAGCTGATATAAATCCGGAAATTATGCAATTAAGTTTACTGCCGAGTTATAAAACATAATTTAGACAGTGGAAACATACAGTAAACCAAGCATAAAAAACACATAGACACCAGAAGTACCCTGGAATCCCAGTGTGGGGAAAACCAGCAAAGGATGGCTTCTTATTATGGGCTTCGGAGGAAATTACAGCAACAAAAATTGCACAGAAATTTCTTACAGCAGATCTGCCCTCTTTTATCAGCTGTACGGCCCAGCTATACCCAACTGTATGGCTCAGCAAAACGCTGCCTCAAATACTGCTGTACGGCCCAACAAACTCTGCTGTACGGCCAGCTAGAAATCACCCTCTATTGCTGCTGAATGACCTGAGAATTTCGGCCTCCCTGGACTTCTGTACAGCCTGCTCAAATTGACCCTCTTGTTTGCTGAAAAATACAGCCTGTTGTGACCCAGTATGCTCCAGCAGGTGTGGCCTCTTTGGCTGCTAAACTCAGCCTCTGCAAGCTGCCCAGAATGCCCTGAAATGCCCCTCAACAGGCTGCTAAAATCAGCCAGCCAATTGCCATCTCTCTCAGCCCTATGCGCCCTCCTTCAGTTCACTTGCATCTCACAAATGAGGAAAATGTATCCAACTCCACCCTCAGCCCCTCTTTTATCTCTCCTTCAGCCCCCATTTTCCTTGAGATGTGTGCCCAACCTTGGGCCTCAATGGCTGAGGTTGGGGCTGCTGGACCCCACTCTCCACTAGAAGGTGCACCCCCCTTGGTCAGGGACCCACACTCCATTAGCAGCCACCTTAGAGGTGCACCCTCTCTTCTTGGGCCCCACATTCCACTCAAGGATCAAATTTTCTGCTGATTTTCCCAAGTCTAAGTTAGCCTGAGATAAAAGGCTGATCTGGGCTATTAAGGTGTCCATCAGCTGGTCTAGGACACATAGGCACAACTGAGACACCAACCGAGCTAAAAACTATCAGTCTTTAATTTTCAAATTTTGGGAATTTGAAGTGAATATTCATTCCATCCATGTAACTACATGAAAGACTTCTGGAAAAATGAGTCAACTAGTTTGAATGGTTCTATCCCAATTTGTTGTTTTGCAATTTCTGCTATTGTGTATGCAAATTCTAGTATGGTATCAAAGCCACAAACTCAGGAAGGATACATTCAGGAGTCATGGTGAAGGATGAAAGGAGCCAAAGCATTATGAAGATGCATAACACAGAATGAGGCCAGGAAGGTGGCACATGTTGTAGCTGAATTTTTGTAGAGAATTTGGTAGTGTTGGCACAAAATTCGAGGAAGTATCAGCCAAGAATTCAAAATATGATCAACATGATATTCAAGGAGCAGAAGCGTGAATTTTGAAGTGTACTGAAGAGGAGGCACATGACGAAAGATATGATTTCCAAAATCAGTGTTGCAAATATATCTGATTTCCTCTGATTTTTCCAAGTTTTTAAAGTTGTTGATTTTTTMGAGTTTTTTCATGTCCAAGTTTTTGTTTGCCTATATTTTCCTTAGTTTTTCTGATAAGTTTYTTTTAGACCCTGTTAGCACACTTTTTCACCCTCCAATTGAGCTGATATAACAGAAAAAATAGCGATGAAGAAGGTGCTAATTAAAGGAGAAAAGCCCCAAATTGTCATGGGCTAGACCCCTCTCTGTTTGGGCTGGTGCTTGCCAGCCTTAGGGGGTAGTCCCTAGGGTACTTTGCTGCTGTCTTAAAGTCTGATTTTCTGCAATTAATGACAAAAAACAGCGATTGATAGGTCTTGGACAGCGTGTTAAAAATGCCCAAGACATGGGGGAAAATATAGTTTTTGTAGTTTGGAGGGATTTTGGAGGTTAGCACAAGGAAAATAGAAGAGAAACTACTCAAAAGATAGCTTAATATCACAATGAATAGCATGAAACTACTAATCTAATTGCAAAAATAAAACAAAATACCAACAAAAAGGAAGGTTCGGACACAAACACAAAACTTCTTGATTATAGGTTTGTCAAAGGGTTGATTGCACCACAATCAACAAGTCCCCAACCGATACAATGAATATCCTTGCTCAGGAAAGAGTAGCTAGACGAGAGAGAGAGAGAGAGAGAGAGAGAGAGAGAGAGAGAAGAACAATAGTATGCCACTGCTGCAA